>JAHWXV010068171.1:0-17937 GCA_024586415.1 Phrixothrix hirtus | reverse complement strand
TTAAAATAAATTAGTGTACATAGTTACTTATAAATAATTGTAGAATTAAGTGAATATAAATAAACATTGTAAAAACAATTAGCTAGTTTCGTTACAATATTTAGAATCAATTATAACTTATAAAATTAACTGTATTTCTTGGGAATTAACTTATATCGGGCAAACATCAATTTGGGTCAAAAGTAGAATTTCGTTGCATAAAAGTGATTCCAAACTCAACAAAAGAAAATGTGCTCTCGCCATTCATTCAAATGGCAAGACCGTTCAACAAATTATAAGAAGAGACTTTTTTGGAAATGTTGTACATTACAAAATTTGACAAAATGATTAATTTTAAATCGGATACTAATTTTCTTTTAAATTTTTACTCTTCATTAATTAGTTTTTGTAGTTTAAGATTTCGATAATAATTGTTATATTTTATGTTTATATGTTATTCTCCCCATTGTTGTATAGTTTCTTAGTTACCTTAGTGTTTACAATTTACTTTTGTCAATGTTAATTTTTAGCTCATGAAAATGTTTATAACCATAAAGGAAATATTGGCCAGTTTTGAATTTTAACTTCTATTTTATGCCGATATCAAGTAATTTAATAAAATAACAAATTATATAATTTATGGCAAGTATTTTGTTAGATTTTATATTGTTTTAATATTTTTAATTTTTATATTCCAAGTTGAGCAGGGATTAAATGATTTTGAATTTTTCTAGATTAAAACTAAAATTATAAGTTAATTTCGCATTTACGTGCTTTGTTTGTTACTCATGACTGCTGCACCGAGCCTTTGATTAGATTTCCCCCTTTTTTGTTTTAGCTGTAAACCCTCTTTATTGTATTACACGTTAATAAACTACAGGACAGTAATTGGATTAAACTAAGAGTTTTATACGTTTAACATTGAATTAGCGCGTGGACAGCATTTTCAGAATCGTTAAATTCAAAATATATAAATGCGATTCTTTTTAACATATAAATTAACAAAGTTAAATTTATAGATTACCTAATTACATTAATATTTGAAAACAAATGGTAGTCGCTTCTTGCATACATAAATCGCAAGCGGCACTTTGATGTGTTGGGCAGTAATTGTCTTTTAAGGGAATTTTGTATCATTTTACATAATTCCATCTCGTGCATTAACCAAAATTGATTTGAAATATTATGCTAAAATTTAAATAATTTCGTAGTTTCGAGGGTTAATTATGCGCAACACTTTGCCAAGAAAATTACATAGACCGGAATCCGATATTGTTAATCTGGATGACAAATTAGAATATTGCATCCATTGTGAGTTTATATAAACAATGATAACAAACAGATACATTTAGATATATTTGGACAACTTATACCTCCCCTAGAGCTAGTTCATTATTTGTAAAGAACATATTTTATAATTTCGATAAACTACAACGAGCTAATTATTATACTTGTTGACATTTAAGATCTTATATGCTAATGATAAATAATTTTCTTTTGGTATTGTGTGCCTGTTAATAATGGAATGTCGTACGCTTCTACCTTCACCGATAATTAATCCACTTTAAAGGCGGATTTTAATCCAGCTGTATTATTACATACAGATAAGGAATATATTATGCGCTTCACAAATTTTGAAACTTTTAGTATTAGTCTAAACGTAGCAACTGAGAATAAGCAATTTAAAATCGGATGCAAGTTTATTTCTACACCTGAGGGGACCCACGAAGTTTCAGATATAAACAACTACATAAATTATCAGTTTGTTAGAAGATCTCGTGAATATGTAAATATTATAGCGAATAATAATACTTTGAAATCATCGACTGCAGCATTAGATTTTGTCGACGATTCCATTAATAATTCCCTTGATAAATCGTTAGATCTTAAACATGAAATATTGCTACCGAAGATCATTCTATTTCTGAATATCCCACTCAAATTTTAAACGTAAATTTCATACTAATCGCTTACAGCATTAGTAGTAAAAATTATAAATGCAGAGCTGCTGCTCACACGATATATCAATTTTCTCTGAGCTTACCGCATGCTTACAAGATTATGGAAGCACCAAATCAGGTACCTTATGTACAAATAAACGTTAAAATCGTATTACAAGTTATCCTTGGAGTATTAGATCAAGCAAACGTCGTTAATCTTCGAGGTCAAACAATCACAAGCGGACTTTATTTGAAAGCTCTCCACAATGGTGTTTAGATGCAATTAAACTTTTCTCTACAAAGATCCGCATTCCTCATGTAAAATCGCTGGACAACGTCCAACCAGCAAACGGCTAATATAAAGGAATGAAACGTTTCTTCGTTTGCTTAGATTTACACTTCTAAAACGTGTAATATACAAAACTTACTGACAAAATCCTAATTGGTCATTCAGTCGTTAATTGGCAAATACATTCACCAATAGCTTTCAAAATAATAATGAAATTCACATTTAAATACAAGGATATATGCGTACTCCACCTTAGGAGGGTTTTTTGTATGTAGGGGATCGATTACTCAAGGTGACAATAATTCATCTAACAATGCAAATTGTATTAATAACGGCACCGCATACTTTGTCTAGTGAAATTCGTGATCAACTAAATGGTATTGGTTCCAGCTCACAATACGAACGGCTGTTGTCAGCTATCGCTGTTGTTTTGTTATAATATACGTTAATTGAGACATTAGAGTAAGCATTACGACTCACATTATTTACTTATAGGATTTAATTAAAATCAGGTTTAATTCATTATTTGTTAAAATATCCTTTTTATCTAAAGAATAATTTGGCTTTTATATTGAACTATTTTAATGGACCTCGTATATTGCATAAAATTAAATATTTTAAAATTCAACACGAATATAGAATTCGATCTATTTGTATAGACGCTTACGTCAGCTTTGTGACTATAATATGTAGTAACATTGTATTCACGCGCATTTCAAGGGTAACGAATAGGTCATTTGTTTATATAAAATTTCCAAAGGATAGGGGCTCAAATAAATATTGCATCTTGTAAATGCAGAATATAAGATTTATCAGGGCAATTGGAGAATTAATTAACGCGACAGGAATACAGACGCCTGTTGAATGACAACATTTTTTTAAACAAGGAATCTCGTGGGAAGTATTGAAGGAGTAGCAGTTCTGATTCAGTCATCAAAGTAAATAGCAGTGATGTTTCGGAAGAGCCGTGTGATTTCTCTAATTTTTAGATAATCTGTTCTTATTGAATCCGCATCGTCGTCATCCAACGTTGTTGCTGAGTTGAAAATTTCCCATTTGGGGATGTTTGATCAATAAGTCAAGGCAGAAAAGTTCTTGAAACATCATTATCGAACGTTATCATGAACCTTTTGTTGTGAATTATACAATTTAGTCTTATAGTTTTTAACCGTATCTTGGTTTAATTAGTAATTTGTAGTCAATAATTTGATTTATTAAAGCTAGTATACGGGGTACCTCTTTTATGCTTAATTTCTTTTGTTTATATATATTTGATATTTATGCCTATAATTGTCGGCAAAGCCATTAAGGTTTGTTCTCTAATGGGATTTTTAAATCTACCTTTAATTTAGTTTTTGTAAGTACGCACGAACCTCGATTACTTTGGTAATGTAAGAATTATTGTTAAATTTTTTTTAGAGAATAGCTATTTATCTTCGAATTTGAATCCCATTGGTGTACCAGTGTAAACTGTGAATTTATACAATATCGTGGGTTTTGTGCTCAACTAATCCTTTTATTTATTTTAAACATCATTTGTTGCTTAAGATTATCAACTAGTCAGTATGCACCTGACAAACTTAATTTTGGTTCAGAATTTATTATTTTGTAAAGTGTATGAGAAAGCATTTGTTTCAAATAAAATTTAAAACGTTAATTACAGTCTATCTTGCCGTCAGCATTTTTAAAATAATTCATCACAAGTGCAGCCTATTTTGAATTTAGTGCCATGTTCATTCAACTTGAAATTGTCATAGACAATTCATTTCACTTTTGATATACAGGATGTACCATTAATCTCGATTCATCTTTTGTTTAATAATCATTAGATAAAGATCTAGTTCAGTTATTCACAGGAAAGGGGCTTCACTCCTGATTTTATAATTACGATTCGCACTTCTTCTGATACAGAGCGATTATAAATAAGTGAGCACTTGTAGCATTAGTTTATTTCTTTTCAGTCTTAATCCTGTATCTGCAGTACTATTAGAGTATCTGTCTCCACTTTTAAGGTAGGTCACTAACATCGTGATACACAGGGTTTTTCGCAAACATCTCCTGGTTGCAGTTTGACTTGAGAACAGTGGCGCCCACCTTTTACCGTTTTTGACTAAATTTTACAGTGTTTAGTCTCACAAGTACCGTCTAACCACGCCTCTCCCCACTGTAGCTTTGCCGGCCGTGGTTAAACACTCGTGATTTGTGCCACATGCGTTATTGTCAATTTATCCTGTGACACTATAACTTCAACAATGGAGGGATATTTACCATTTACTCCAGTGACAATGTGATGTTTCAAAATCCAGGTTGACTTCTTAACAGCAACAGCGATATAGTGAAAGGTTCTGCAAATTTCAATGTATGAATACTTTTAAACACGCTCTTAGGATTCGTTGAAGTTTACAAAAATCTATTTTAAATATTGAAGTTCTTATTGATAAAATATATTTGAAAGTGGAATCGTTATTTGAATGAAGTAGGCACTTGTCGAGAAAATAGTGAGGTATCCAGCAATAACTGATCTTTATTACACATAAATGATCGTATAAATATCTTGAATGATACTATGGTTAGATCAATTGTCGTCCTGAATGATTCTCCGGGTGGTGGTTATCTTTCACTAATAATGGAAGAAATTAATCGTCCTTCCCGTAACGCGCCCCTCAGCGAAACCATTTCACATTTAAATTGGTTGTACCAAGTGTAAATAGTTCTTTGGGAAGGTGCTTGATTATTACCAAATTCAGCATGAAGCTATTCAAGACTTTGTTACTACTACTACCACTCATGCCATTCCCTTAGCGGGGTACGCAAAACCCAGTACCAAAACTCCACCGTCTCAACCACTGCATCCACCCATGCACCAATCCTCTCTCACTATCACCATCTAACACCACAACTCCCAGCACTGTACAGTACCTATACCATCCTACTATTACCCACAATTCTTACTATCTCTACTATCACCCATTCACTACTTTTCTCCATTCCTTAATGTCCTTACACACTTCTTTTGCTTCCATTAAATTCTACAACGTTTTTGGCAAGCTATCCTATTCTTTGTGCACTTTATTTCCTTTCCTTTTACAATTTCGTCAATCATATTCAGCCAACTCTTTCTCGGTATACCCCTACCTAGTTTTCCATTCATACCTGCCTTATATATTCTCTTTATTAAGAGTTGTTTACTCATTCGTTCCATATATCCAACCTTCTTAACGCACTTCTTTCGTACAGTTCAGGCAGTGTCTCCTTCACTTAGCACGTATCCATCACCTATTTATTTCTTACTTTGCCACGTCTCGTTTTGCTACATGCAGCTCTTAATCACCTCATACTTACGGCGTATATTTTACTTATATTCTTCTTCTGACATACCCAAGTCTTACTGCCATATAAAAGAGTTGGGATAAATACACTATTGTACACAGCCTTCTTTGCTTCCATACTTATAACTGTTCACCCTTGGTTACTGACCACATGCTGCCAATTATTCTCCTGCCTGCATTCTCTCTGCTTTCAAATTCACCATCTATTCGCCCATCATTCGCAAACATTCTGTCAAGGTAAGCAAACTTATCTACTTGCTCAATTATCTCGCTACCAAACTTCAGCTGACATATTTCCTTTTCATATTTTCTATTGAAAATCATTACCGTTGTTTTGCCGCTACTGATATTCACATCCATTCTTTCACTCACTACCACAAATTTATTCAACATTAATTGCATTTGGCTCATACTTTTAGCTACATTATCTGCATACATCAACACTTTTACATCTTCGCTGCCTATATTTATACAACTCAAGTCCTCACATGCACTTCTTACGCATTTATCCATAAATATATTAAACAACCAAGGCGACTTCACATATCCTTGTCTCATACCTTCCTCAATTTCAAAGTACACACTAACTGCACCGTTCACTCTCACACACGCTTTGCTTCCATCATACATTGCTTTTATTGGATTCAGTAGTTCTCCCATTATACCACACTCTGTCAGAGTTGCCCATAACTTGCATGTATTCACACTATCACACGATTTCTCTAAATCTACAGATGTACAATACATTTTCTCATTAACATGCAAGAACTTCTCGGCCATTTGCTTCAAACTAACGATTTGATTCAGGTACCCTCGTCTAGGTATGAATCCACCCTTTACATCCCATATGTTTCTTTCAGTATTTATGCGAGCTCTGTCAATTATAATTCTACAAAACACCTTCCCAGCTACACTTAATATACTAATAGCTCTATAGTTCTTGCATTCATATCTACCATCTTTGCCTTTGTACAGAGGCACGATCATAGCACGTTTCCAGTCCGTTGGCACTCTTTTTAATTGAACACAAGCATTAAATAGTTTGCACAACCATTTACGTAGTAGCATACCGCTATACTTTAACATTTCGTTTGTAATTTCATCTACTCCAGCAGCCTTCCCATTTTTAAGCGTTCTTATTGCATTTTGTACTTCTTCCACGCCTATACTCTTATCTTTCTCTTGGATTTTATTAGTTGCAGCATTTTCAACATTCACACTTATCCCAGTATCCCTGTTGCCATACAGCCCTTTAAAATATTTTTTCCAACGCAATAGCACTTTAGTTTCATCCCACTCCATTTCATTCTCGCTATTCCGTATTCCGTTTACTCGGTTCCTTACATCTTGCTCCGCATTCTTTACCCACTTGCAAAATAATCTTTTATTACCGTCAAAATCATTCTGAATTCTTACTCCCTCCTTCACCATCAGACGCTCTTTACTCTCCTTCACAGCTTCCTTTGCACGCTTCTTTCTAATCCGATAGGCTTTCAGCAGATCCATTCTGTTCTTCTCATCTTTAATTCCCATCATTCTCTTATATATTTCTTTCTTCTCTTTTACTGCACCTTTCACGGAATCATTCCACCATGTGTTCTTTTTTAACTTTCAAATCGTACTATCTCTACATAGTTTAGTTGAACGCTCTATCACGATACCTTTCAATCTCTTCCATGCACGTTCGATGCTACCATTTCCAATTTCATACTTCCATTCAGATTCTTCTGACAACATTCTCTTCTCTAGGTTTGTACGTATCAATCGCACTCCCTTTGA
This sequence comes from Phrixothrix hirtus, assembly GCA_024586415.1. Taxonomy (NCBI): domain Eukaryota; kingdom Metazoa; phylum Arthropoda; class Insecta; order Coleoptera; family Phengodidae; genus Phrixothrix; species Phrixothrix hirtus. The sequence goes on along the minus strand of JAHWXV010068171.1, from coordinate 10,621 downwards.
ACCACGCGTCCAACTCTTTACTACTGACCAGAAACCTAGGGTTCCCTTATCCATCTCTAACCCTTCTTTCCCTTTCCACCTAGTTTCACTCACACACAGCACATCTAGCTTTCTCTCTTTCGTTTCACTCAAAATATCGTGTTCCTTTCCATACATCCCTCTTACGTTCCACGTTCCCACTTTCCATTCCATGTTCTTGAGTTTATCCCAAGGTGGACAATCTTGTTCAATCTCAGCCGCCCACCATGGCTTTGATTGAGCGAGGCTTTACATGGATTCTTTTGAGCAGTATTATTAAAGGTAGACTTCGTTGCTAGCCTAGATCATACACTATGTCAATGTAGCATTCCCTATTTACGTATTTAGCCTACGTGCTACAAGCGCAGCCACAATTCCAGAATTACCGTAGGCATACCTAACGCTATTTTATATAGACTAAGCTCCCTAACATGAACAGGTTACTCTGCAATTCAGCACGTAGTTGCCTGTGCCGCGACTACTAGGAAGTATACGTAATTCACTGCCACATTCGGTTACTATGACTTTGTTTAGGAGTTAAAAAACTTATAAGGTCGTAATAAATCATGACTCTAAAATTATCTTTCCTTAAATTCACTTTCATTTCAATACTGCAGTTATAAGAATCAAATTCGAACTGTCGTCAAACTATAAAACAATAAGTATTTATTTTATAACCTATTTGATGTTTTAGATCCATTAGGTCTACCAGCTTACAGAATTTATCGTTTTTTTTGTTAATTTATTTTAGATTAATTTAACTGATAGCATTTTTTCTTGAGGTTTAGCTTGACTTGTTTCAATTTCTTCCTGCAATGTACTTTGGTCGGTATTAATGCATGTCGTGTCCTCTTTTAATTTGTTTGTAATTTCTTTTTGCAATTTATTTTGAATGGAATTAATTTTTTTCTTATAATTTAGTTTGATTGAATTTCATTCCATCTTGCAATTTATTTTGATTGGATTCCATTTCTTCTTGATTGGAATCTATTTTGTCCCGTAAATTTTGCAACATTTTCATCAGAAACTCCATATTTTTAATAGGTGTTTGTTATCACCCGCACGTATAAAATAATTAACCCTAGATTTTAATTATTAATAGTCGGTGGGTTTAGATTTTCAATAACAGATTCCGCCATTGCCCCCAATACAACGGAACTAGTTAATTGCTTAAGATTTTATTTATATTCACTAAAATTCAATTAATTATTTACACGTAGTCACGCGAATATTTATTTTACAGTACACTAATAATAAACGTTTATATTTATTTTTATTTATAACAGTTTTAACAAGACAAAATTCTTAGCAAAACTATACCAGAAGAATTTATCCTGCTATTTATATGAAGAGGGGATACTGTCTAATATGCTGGTAAAATCAAGAATAAAATTGGTCATAATGCTGATGCAATAAATTCCAATATTATAACGCATTGCTGCAATATTGAATTTATTTAGGTATAAATTGCAGTAGTAGGTCATTTGTGATTACATCATTTATGTTAGTTTTATTGAACCTGCTGGAATGTTCTGTGGAATTCTTATTATTTCTAATTTTGTTACAATATGTTATAGTCAACTATGATTTATATTAAAAAAGACAACAAGCTTTATGTATAATTCATAAATAAAGTTATTTTTAAAATCTCATTTATTATTATTATGTTTAAAAAAAAACAACAAACTTTATGTATAATTCACAAATAAAGTTATTTTTAAAATCTCAAAAATCCATGTTATTTGTTTTAAAAAGAGGACCTTAAAAATGTGTAAATAGTCTTTTCTATCTTCCTAAATAACCAAATTATCAACCTTTTTCAAAAATTTAAAAATTCGACGTGTTAGTACTCGTAGTTTGAAGACAAAAGGCTACAGCGAATTTTGGATAGCTTGCCTCAATAAATAGATAGTTAGAAATGCTACATGATTTTATTTTAGATCTTATAGTTTCCGAATTTCCTTATAAAACATCGAATTTTGGTTGTACATGCTTTTCGTTGCGCGAATTTAAAAAAGGATTTTATTTTACACATCTAGCAGTAAAACCGTAAAAGGTTTGTGACGTTACTGGTTTGATTAATTATGTCTACAGGGTAAAAATTATTTATATTTTAATTTGTCTAGGTAACTCGTCGTTAGGGTGGATTCGTTCGTGGATTCGGACCGATGCAGGACTCAATCTTCGTCCCTAACTGAATCAGATTATGAATAACAAGGCAATAAACCTTCAGAAATGATAGATTGTTCTAACAAAATAAATAAATAATTACAGGATAAAAATATGTATACGATAATAACGAATGAACTGAATAATTATGTGAACGCTGTCTACACTTCTAATACAAAAATAAATATATAAAATATAAAAATAATTATTTCGGTGTTATTTGCATGTGTAACAGGGACAACTATCATTTAACTCGTCAACATTAAGTTCAACCAACAAATGTAATTTGTTACTATGAATGACGGTTAGTTTGTCATAATTATATTAATTTGAATTATGGACGGATGACATAACTGAAGTTATTGTCAATGAAATTAATTAGCGCTTCTGGTAAAGAAGCGTGTTCTTAATGGAAATTAACTTCTAGGCATCTTCACAGATTCGTCTGTCTAATAATCGGGTCGTGTTTTAGTGTGTCATACATTACTACTCGGACAGTTCGCAAGCAGCCTAAGGAATATGTTCTCCTGTCAACACTTCCATGCGGTCTGCATGCGTTGGTAACGCTAACCTTTATGGCATGAGCAACCAGACCTTGCGTTCTTGGATCTGCATAAAGTGCGTCCGTCAGAATTATATGCCTGTTGCACTAGCAACTAGGAATATAATGCACAACGGTCCCATTTAATCTAGTGGACAGTTTCAGGACATTCTAGATATTTATGACACGGGCAACCGTATAACTAGAGGATCGTGAACATTCTTCAACAAAGGGGTCCATTGCCCCAGCAACGTAGTCAGTAAAAGCGGTAATATTTACAACCTTCTAAGCGTAAACTAGGTCTGTAGAGTTAATCAAATTGTTTAAACCAAAGGTTAATTTAATATATGTACCCCGCCCCGAAAATGTAGCTTGTTGTCTTCGATTTGAAAGTTGAAATCAAAGTCTTTTAAACCCTCCTGGATGGCTTTATTTATACCTATTCAAGGAAGCGGAAGCAAATGTAGATTTATTTTCTCTTTCTTTCCTTCGCTTCGTGATAATTTGCTTTAATTAAACTTGCCAGATATTCCGTAATGATATCTAAAAGTGCTGCAATAATATGTAACATATAAAATGACCTTATTTTATACAAATACAAAATTTGTAATTTATCTAATGTTAATTAGAAAAGCTACCCAATTTTCAAATATTTATATATAATTAATTATTTTAATTATTAATGTTTCCTGCATTCTGCGAATTTTATAGTCTTTTAAATTGTCTTTTCAAACTTAATTATAATTAACATTAAAACACCCTAACTTCATCAGTTTTTATGATCGCGTTCTTTATGCTATATAGGGCTACTTTTACAAGTCATGGTACCCTAGTCTTGTAAATCTTAAACAAATAAAGGCATTCATAGTTCAAATGATTAACGGTATTGAAACATGCAACAGTAAAGTTGTCCAGAGTATAGTTTACGGCTTTGACCAGCTTGGACAACGCTAGATGAGACAGAAAATGCCTCAGAAATTTAAAGACATATTTTTAAAGATTTTTAAATACTATGAACTCCTTAACTTTAAATACTCATTTGAATATACTAAATAATGTATATTCAATCTAAACATCAAATTTTGTAGCTTGTTCAATTTTATGAATATTTTGAATTGAGGAGCACGTGACTACAAGGAAAATTTTGAATCTAAATATAATGAGATTTACACGTACTTCTCATAAACCGTACGAATGGAAAATTCACAAATGTGTTTGTTTAGATTCTTTAGTCAATCGTTAGTTATTATTGAGTGTGGGTGTATGATTTGACAGATAATTAGTATGGCGTATAGTGAAGAACAGCAATGTTTACAAAATCTTATAGTATTTATGCCCGATGAAGACAGCGATGACAGTACTTGAGATAGAAACTAGGAAGTAAATAGTGATGATGAAATAAGTAGTTCCTCATCAAACAAAAGTATTCCGGTACAAAACAGGCAAAAATAATACACAAGCTTGAGAACATTCCTTCAACGTCATCACAAAATCCGCGACAACTAGATGATATTGTTGAAGACATCATTTCTCGGTACTGTTTACCAACTGATGATAGTTTAGCAGAAGAGGATGTTCTTGCAGTTGGTAACAACGTACTATTGATATGAAAGCTTAAAAAAATACTATTTTCAATATTTAAACTGCAGACAAAATTTGAATTATTTGAAATATACAATAAAAATCCTCTTGATATTTTGCACGTATTCGTAATTGTTAGGTTTTGTTGGCATTCCACGCCTAGTAAACAATTTTTTTTAAATGTGCTGCCCTGTGTTCCCTAATAACGATGCGGTTGGCCGGATGATGAAAAGAAAAAGTAAATAAATGAGTAAGTAAAGAAATTTTCTTTGATGGTTCTGTCGGATAAAACGTTAGAGACGAATTTTCTTATACCCTCTGTGGAGATTGAAAAACAAGTGTAATTTCTCGGTCATATAAAGCACGTGAGACAAGATTTTCTACTCTCCGTGACGTTTGGAAAAATTATGTACTAAAAATTATTTTGACACACTCTGATGGATTTCAGCGGGTACAATTAGTGTTAACGCGTCGCGAGACCCACGCGTTTTGGCAGTTAAAAATACGCGTAGGGCACACATGTAAGAATCGGTCTTGTGAGTGATTTCCTTGTTTTGAAGCGTCCGAGTGATGTGTGCACGGTTTCCGCCGTGTAGTGCCGGAACACCCGGCTGGAGAGATTGATTGGTGTGACTCCGGGAATTCACCTACCTTTTCCACTCCGGTTGCAGCTTCTTTGGACTTGTGAGGTCCCCCTGGTGGTGCAGGAATCAAGAGATAAAATAACAACTGACGATTTTGGTTGTGTGAAGTGACAACTAAGGCTAAGGTACCACTTTTTTATCACATTATTCTTTTGGTTCGCTTTTGTTTGACTACAAATGGCGTTATTGTAATGTCAACAAAAATCGGCGAGAATCCAAATTAATTGGTAGTCTCGGCTGCCAAATATTGTAGAGGCCAGCTTAAACTTCCCGTTGTGAGGGGAGATAATTAAAACATAATTCCTGTTCAGCTTATGGGCGCATATCTGCGTTGATTGTAACTAATATATTTAAACAGTAATTATAGTTATAGCAGATTGATTAGTTCTACCTGTCCCTCTTGAATTAGACCACATTGAAGTGCCGGGTAAATTATCTGTAAACCTTTATACCCTGATGTTTTGTGTATGTTATATAAGCCAATTCCTTTAGCAATAAATAAATAGTATTCACCAACTGGACTTTCATTTTGGACCTAGAATAAGTTAACAACTATTACCTTGTATTTTAGGGGATAAGTGTTAGTTCTGCTAACCCCTCTTTAGCCACTATCTTAATTTATAGCATTAATTGAGGCCCTGATAAGAGACAACCCCGGGACAACCCTACTGCAGGCCACGGAACTGTTTTTCCCTGTTCCGAGGAAAAGTCCCATTCAATATCGGGCCCATCAGGAGCAGTACCGACAAGGAATACTACCACACATGGCTTAAACTATCCTAATAATATAAGATGTAAAGGTGCTTCTCGTGGCCTTAGAAACTGTAGCGTGTGAGATGCTACGGGTGCTTCTCACGCTACTCAATATGTTAAAACTACCGTTAATAAAGCAAGGGAATTTTCTTTAACTATTTTTGTGTAACAGACCTTGTATACAAGGGATGCTGCTTAATTTCGGGAAGTGGTAACACTACCATTCGCAGCAGCACAATTTACCTACAGAGTACTATCAAAAAGTAAACAAATTGCGGAAAATACATGGACATATCGTGAATATTTTTGAGCAATGGTTTTGTCTTATTGTTGATAAAAAAAGTCAAAAGAAGCGAATCGCTAATACAAAACTTGCTTTTCATTTTGAGGCACTATCAAGAACAACTGTGTTTGGGTGGCATCAAGAATTTAAATTCGGTCGTAGTAACCTTAGTTATGAAGTTCGCGAAGGTCAACAACATCAAAAAACGACAGAATGGTGTACGAGTAACGATAAACGTAGATCGCGAGATAACTTATACAGAAATTCAGTCATTCTTATCGACATGAATCAAATAAATGAAATTTTACAAGAGCACTTGGGTGCAAAAAGTATGTCCTCTATGAGTTCTCCATAATTTGGCTGAGACTGAAAAACAGGCCCGTGTCAAATGGTGTTGAGTAACAATTAAACGGATCAACTCAGGTACAACAAATCTGTTGTTTGATATTGTCAATAGTGATGAAAGTTGGATAGTTGCCAATGATCTTGAAACGAAACAACAGTCAATTGTTGAAGTGTTCCAGAATGCAATGGTAGTTGTACCGACTTCTGAATGAAAAAATTTTTATAACAATTGGTTTATGAAAAAATATGTGGAGTGTAAAGGGAGATATTTTTAAAAGCAATAAAGCGATTTTAGTGATACAGTAAACTCATTGTCCGAATATAAATGGTTTATCCCGTAGCCTTACTATTAATAATAAAGTCCAGAAACAGTTTAGTTGCGTACAATTCTAAAACCTAATAATTGCGTAATTTTACAACGCAATACAGTAACTTATTTTAATTGCTCATATTGCCAAATCAGATAACCAAAAAGGTATATGTAATTTAAAACCTGAGTTAGTATGATGAATACAAATTATTTCATGTCAATAACGCAATTATAAATTAAGTTTTAAAGGGCCAAGTAAAAATGAAAACACCGTTTACTAATTACAGGATGACTATGTGCATGTGTACACAGAAAATGTAGGTATCTATAAAACAATAGCAGTACTTTCAAAATACTTAATATTATACTTAGATAATTGGGTACTTTCATATATCAGAAAATGCTTTTTTTGGTAACCATGAAAGTATATCGTCACATAAATTCGTTTGTAATAATAAAACATTCAAAAATAATCAGAAAGTTGTTTAAAATACTTTAAAAATTTGAAATATTTACGAATTCAATGGCAGTATCGAGAACATAACGCTATTGGTCGTGACATAACGAGTCAGTAGACAAAAACGTACCTGTTAGTTCTTTATAGGCATTTACGATGATTAAACCGTTCCACACCTATAGAAATGCTTTATCTCCGTTGTATCATAAAAACTATTCATGAAAGGTATAGAAGGAATACTGGATCAGTGTGAAGCGGTTTAATTATCGTAAACACCTATTATGTATCGTCACAATATCCAACATATTCGACATTATACAAATCAGATCCACTGTGTAGCTTTGTAAAACTTGCTTTAACATTAGTAATCGTGCAGGAACAGTTTATTAAGCTATTTAGTAATGCAAAAAAGATATGTTATGGATAAATCCGATAGCTTGTTCTGAGTGAACATTTTTATGGTAGGCGAATTTCTTAAATTGATACGCGGTTCAACAACAGCAGAAAGCAGAGGCTAGAAGGCACAAGCGTAAATAAACAAATCATGACACTATTTATAAAGTACTAGTATCATGAAATGAATACCGTTGCTTATAAAAAAATTAGTTAAATGCTGCAAAATTGTTTTTAAACATCTATTTATTTTAATTAATTATTATTTATTTTGTAGATCATAAAGACAGTCATATGGTGATAATGCTATATAATGCTGCAAAATTGTTTTTAAACATCTATTTATTTTAATTAATTATTATTTATTTTGTAGATCATAAAGACAGTCATATGGTGATAATGCTATAGGATATGTACAAAGTAAACGGGATAATAATATTTGTATTGCAAAAGTAAAGATATGCCGAAAAGACCGAATTCACAATAAATCATGTATGGTGTCATTAAATGAAATTGTAGAAAATATTTAGTAATACGATTGTGCAGCATTATCTGGTAATTTATTTGAATTTAGTTGATAACGATAATGGTACATATAAAAATTATTACAATCCAGTAGCCTGTAAGCATGCGTTAGCATTATTAATGTGGATCCTACTGATGTTACGTATTATTGGAAAAAGGCTCGCTTGGCTACTGTTTGATTTACAATCAAATTTATAAAATGTAGGATATTGAACACGTATTTATTTCTATAATGAGGCACGAAACACCACTTATACATTTTGTAAAGTATCATATGCTATTTGTGTTGTACAAAAAGAAACTTCACCGACGTGTTTTCGAGATGTTTACCATTAAGGCCGGCTACCCAACTACCGGCATAGAGCGCTACTGGCTGATGGCGTACCTTGACCGCGTGTCGTACTCCTGGTCAAATGACGCCAAATTCAGAAATTCAAATTTTTGCGGCATACGAAAAGCAATAAATTGTTTAAAACCACGAATACAGCTAAGGACTGCTTTTACAGATTATATTTTTACAAAAAAAGAAAAAGGTAAAAGTTCCCAATTATATGTGTGGGATATTCTTAATTTGATTTAAAGTTTTCTATGAATTATAATCTTTAAGCCAACCCAATTACTAATAATAATTGGATTGGCTTAAAGATTATAATTTATAGAAAATTTAAATTTTACTCAATTTTGAAGATGGATGAATTACACATTTTTGATTGAATGTTATTTTATAATTACACGATATTCTAGAAGTGGCATCAATATAATGTGAAATTGGCTGATTTGCCAGGCTGCTTCATAAATATAATTCCCTAAGTTAAATAGCGTGACATTTTGTGAATTCAAATCTTTGTAACAAATTATTTCACATTTATAAACTTTTCAATCAAATTTTACACCTTGATCGAATCTTATGGAATCTGCTAAATTACAAGGAAATTTTTCAAAATTCCCAAAATTTTGGATAGTCGATTTTTCTTCTGAAACAAAAATGAATTTTAAAATTCTAGTAGATCTAGTAAAACTGAAAAGCATCCTCAAATTTCAACTGTAAATCTTAAATAGTAACTGAGAAAAACTATGAAGTGTAAAATACTTGACTGAACTATCCTCTTAAGAAGGAATGTACTGTTTAACGCTGTAATTAGCCTACTACGTTAAATGAGCTCAAAATTCCACTAAATATTACTAAAAAGGACATCACACCATTTCTTGATTAGAAGGAACTTATGTACGCTAAATTAAACAAGGTAAATAGTGTAAAACCCAATTATTATTTGACTACCGATACCATATCTATATCAATTCATAGTAAGCTGGTTGTATTGACTTATTGACTTATTGTAGTTATACGATTCAAATAAATACCATCTTAGCTAGTAAGCTGCTAATTATACTAATTACTGAAGTTGATTGTTATATAAGAAAAACAATGAGCACGTTCTGTGGACAAAACCATTTAGCCAACCGTAAACTGTATTTATTTAGTTTGATAGCGAATTCCTACGATGCATGTTTACAATTCGTTAAGACAATGGTACTCATATAGCTCATTTCGATATAATAGGGGTCATGTAATAGTAATATTGAAAATATTATTCCACGATAGAACATATTTGGGACCAAAGGCCATTTTAAACTGTCCTACTAAATTTTGGGCATTTTAGTTAATAATAGAATGAAACAGAACTATTCAACGCTCTCAACACTCGCAACGACAAGTATTCAAACAATTTAGTCCGCTGAACATGCTCGATCAGAGCGGTCCAGTAACCTACAAGGTACAAGAGTGCACGCGTGTTTTCTTGATCACCAAAGCCACAGAACTATACGTTACGCCCCTCCTATTTAACGGCAGTGGGTTGCGTGTGTTGTATGTATGCTTAACACATTGGCTGCCATTCCATTTTATGTATATCGGAAACAATTTTTTTTAAGATTTCGGTTAGTTTATTGCGAATTGTATAAATACTTAGTTTTAATAAGATTTTGAAACATTTTTTCTAAAACATTAATGCCTTTTTTTAATGTGCGGTCACCGGTGACCGTCACGGCTCCAATAGGGCAATTTTGCTACATTGCGCCGTGCCGGTCAATTTGCCGGCCACGTGCCTCATTGAGTCGCTGCTATTCAAGAATTAAAACTGACGACTAATGTTGGTGGGGTAAACGATCTAATTCGAACCGCATGGCATTAGTGTATTTTCCAAGTGTTGTATCTCAAGTCTTTAGTGTATTATATTACGTACATAAATAACGCACTTTAAAATGTATTTTGCTGACGATCTTGAATTCAACGAATCTGTTATTACTCAATTAGATGAAATAGAATTGCAATATGGTAGAAACCGCCGACGGCTATCTGTAGAAAGTAGTGATTCATTGGTACATGTGGGAAACCGGAAGCGCCGCCGCATTTTATCTGATACAGAGGGTGATATTGAGGTAATACAACAACCCACTACAAATTGCAATCCGGCTATAACTAAATGGTTAGATCCCAGAGGTCGTCAGCAAAGTGTAATTCCATATACTGAAATGCCAGGTTTTAAACCTTTTAGTTTGAAACTTTCCATGAGTAATTCGAAGCCTGAACGGTTTTATGCCC
>JAHWXV010068145.1:0-13041 GCA_024586415.1 Phrixothrix hirtus | reverse complement strand
TATATATATATATATATATATATATATATATATATATATATATATATATATATATATATATTTAAAAGAATAAAAGTTAAAAAATACTATTTACGATAATTACTGTCGTCAATGTACACTTACTGATTTTAAAACAGATAAATATACAATGTTACCGGTAAAAAGGCTCTAAATACTAAACAATTTACAAAACATTTCTTTGTGTAGAGAAAGGTGCAAACTACTATATTTAGGCGCCCATGTGTTAATTTCAAGTATAATGTTTGCAATCCGTTGTTTGTACAATATTAAAAGGATTTTTAATTTACGTTATAAAATAAATTAATTGTCTTTGAAATTTTTATTTAAGCTACCGACTTTATTGTTGCACTCACGAAAATTAAATGTTTGTTCTGCCTTATTTCTGCAGTCTTCAATTTTCTTATCTGCAGAGTTCTCTGTAGCCTTTGTTTGGACTCACTTACAGCATACTTGGTAAGCAAATTGCGTTGTTCTTCTTTGTAATTAAAACAGCGCTATTTACCCTCAAATTAATAAGTAGAACTGACTGATTTCGGGCAGTTCCTGCTCTAAATTACAAAGTACGATGGAGTGGTACATAGGGCTCTCTGAAATACTGTTTGTGCTGTTTAGATGCACTGTACTTGATGATTATTTGAACCATGCAGCAACCTCGAGGAAAAACGTCGTTTTCCCAGGTGCTTCGCTTTCTATTAACTCTGTAGATCTTGTTTGACCAATGGTGTTAACTACATTTTGAATTTCAACCAATGATTTTAAAGTGGTTGTTCGTTGAATTTTAGGTTCCCACAGATGAACTCATTTGCATAAATGTGTCGGTTTATAGCTTTTTTCATTTTATTTTTACTAATCTCTTTAATGCGGCAAAGTCGGCAAATTTGCAAGTTTTATTATCAATTTTCTATTTCGTTTGCCATTTTTATCGTATTAAATCTTACTTATTCTAATTCTAAAAATACGATATTTGCATTTTATTACATTAAAATTACTTTTACTTAATTATCTAGCAATTCTTATGTAACATTTTTTGAATTCTTAGGTATGGTGATGTACATTAATTGTGTTAATTGATGACATCATCCATACTGAAAAATTGAGCAATTTATGTGTACTCAGCATTCGGAGTCTCGGAAGTTGAAGTTCGCTATTTAAATATGTATGTAAGGATAAGTGAAATAAAGTTAAGGTTTGTAGGTAACAGTATTCGTTTACTGACAGAAAAAGAATTTGCAGAAATAAATATCGAAATTAAGTAGGTTAATTACTTGCAACGCTTACACCTTAATTATAAACAAACCATTGGTTAAGCTCAGCTAATGTCATTATGCATCAAACGCAAATGATTGAAGAAATAATAACTTGCCTGATAACAAGAAATTTCACGTGTACACTAAATACATGAGTTAAATTGAGAATAAATTTTAAATGTACGTGAAGCGTTGGTAAAATGTTTAAATGAATTAAAAAGAATTAGATTCTTAAACTATCAAAATGTTTATTTGTAGGCATAAAAACAATTCACAGTAACAAAATCATTCAAATATGAATTTTATAAAAACATAATGTCTTGATCTAATAAAGTTAAATATATTAAAAATACAGATTGCATTCAAGGCAATCTCGACAAATAGATTAAACGGTCGATATAAAAGAGTTCCTTTAATCCAAACTGGTAGTTCATTACGCAGATTATATTAACAAATATTAGTTACATGTGTACTAATTATTCCAATAGAAATTGTTGCAATGACTATAGCAAAATTTAATAACGAGTATCTTATTAAGGCCTGGTGTTCGCTCTAGATAGGAAAGGTGGCATCGTGTCCAGAGTCGTAGTTGATTGGACGAAGGTTACTCATAGACGTGCCCAAAGAGAGATGAGAAACTTGTCAACACGTCTGGAGCTGGAGCTAATCTAATGTCCGTGTAGTATGGCAAAACATATCGTTAAGACTCGGAGAAGATTCCAAATTTGCATAAGGATATTGAGAAAAGAACAGATGGGCATCTCGTAACCCGTATCTGTTTGTTCGTGCAGGTGGAAAATTAAGGGAAGAAGAACATTTTCAAATTGTTTCCAATTCGCATTCGTTTGTATGCAGGAATTGATTACAGTTTCGTTTTACAGAAATGTGCGGTCCAGTGATAAGAGTTTTGAAACAAGTTTTTGCTATCGCGGCCTTCTAACAAATTTAGAACGATAGAAATACATTGTTTTGTATCCCTTCAGTGGCGTATCCCGTATTTGTGCAAATTAAATAATTTGGAAAGAAATTAAATATGAATAATATGTACATATTGTAGTAAAATAAATAAATATAAAATCTTATAAATGAAGTGAAATAGACTATACAGAGCGTTCTATAAGAATGTAACAATCTCATACAGATTAGACGGTGACACCGTCACACCACATCTGTTTTTTACTCAAACATACCTCATTCCTACCGCATCTAGTTTTACTTGTATGCTTCTTCTAATATACCTCATTTAAGTTAACACACTTTGTATATAGCTTTCTTTGCATCCATCGCCCTCGTGTTTGGTCACTAATTACGTGCAACCAATTTACTCTACTTTCAATTTCACCGTCCATTCGGCCATCACTAGCAAATATTTTAGCAAAGTATAAGCAAGCAAAGGCAAATAAAAACACATAATTTGTAGGAGTACAATTCATTTTATACAACTCTTTCTCATTGTAAATATTAGAATAAACTTTGCAAATATAATCTTATATTGAAATTCCGACTACTCTAAGAACAAGTTTAATGTTAGAAGTGTTAACCTATTTTTGATACATTTATTTATTTAATAACATAATTATATAGTAAATGATTTCATTTAGGCTAAGAGAATATTTAGCTAAATACATTTAAAGTAGCTTTGAGAAAGGAATTTAATGAATGCTTAAATAAAAATGTTAAATAAACGAAAAAAAGTATAAATTAGGATAACATAGCAATATAGTAAGTTTAAGAAAATTCTTCAGTTCATAAAATTAAAATTGTATTTGGTAGTATCGGGCCTTCTATTATATTTAAATTCATATATACGAGGATCTTCTAGAAAGTAAAGAACGTTTGCGAATCACACGCGGCGCCGATCTCCCATCACCGCGATTGAATGTGTACCAGACAGCTCGGGTCTCCGCCTCAGTGTGATCCGCGTTTGATTGCTGTGAGGCTACGTTTCTGTCTTTTATGATCATTCAAAATGGCTATGCCAATAGAAAATCCCGCTTTCTGAATGCACAAAATGTTCGGCCTATCAAAATTTATAGGCAAATTAAGCAAGTTTATGGTGAAAATGTAATAAACTAGTCTTCGGTGAGGAAATGGTGCATAATACTTAACCAAGTAAGAACCAGTGTGGATCATGAAGAACGGAGTGGAGGACCATCACCCATTACTGCAGAATTGAAAGTGAAGGTTGAAGAAAAACCTTAGAAAAACCGACGTATTATACGAATCTTTTTTACAAATTTCACCATCTCTGCTACGTGAAATAGTGACAGAGCACTAGAGTTACAAAAAAATTATGCCTAAGGTATTGACGGATGTCCACAAAACGAAATGGATAGGAGCAACCCTTGAATATTTGAATCAATACAAGAACAACGGTGACGAATTCCTCAACCGCATTGTAACCCGAGATGGAACTTGGGTTGTAACAGTCTCTTTCTGAGATCGATTAATTTTTGCAGATTGCGTCTGCTTTCGCGTTTTTAATTTTCCGATGCGCTTTGAGTTGCCTAACTCCGTCTTTTGTAATTCGTATTCGCAAACGTCTGTTCTCATCGCGTACCCCCTCAGGTATTGTGTGCTAGTTCGTTGTAGAAGACGCACGCTTTTGATTTCGCTTCGTCTAGTTTCGACGATCTTTTTGACTTATTCTTTTTTTTTTTGGATAAAACACTTACATTTTTGTTAGGGTGAGTAGGCATTCCTTGGTTATGCACAAGGTTAGTTAATTGATTTTTTTCTCTTTATTTGTTTCTAGTGTTTTAAGTACGGAATTTAAAATGCCCGTTAAGTTTGGGAATTCGCCTGCATGCTTATGACGCTGATTGCTTCTGGATGAGCCTGAGGTTCCACTTTAGAGGATTCTTTTCGCCGTGCTCGACCTGCAGCTTCTCCATACGAGAGCCGCCCTTTGTTCTGCTTCTCTACGGCCCTGGTACGGCGACCAACAATTTTGCGAGAAACACCAGTTCCGCAGCCTCGAGGCGATGATTTCGAGTTATCAAAGATAGAAGCCGTTTCTTCTCGCCGAAAACTTCTACCATCCAGATCAGTTTATCTTAACTTTTCTACTGACATCCGCCGAAGATGGCGTAAGCTCGTTACGTTTTGGGACCTGCGAATTGCTGCTTTGTATTTCGATATTTATTTTCTACAGTTTATTATTTTGTGCTACAGTAAAGTTAGTTCTAATTAATCATTATAATTATTTAGCTTTGTCTATAAATATTCTGCTAATAATTTTGAAACAGAAATTAGTTGTTTTGTAAAAGGAAAATCCGTTCCTAAATGCAACGATTAATTATTTGCGCTCGACTCTAAATTCATAGACCGATCGTGGCATCAAGTCTCCCGGAGGTTGGAGTTCCCGCGCGTATAGGTTCGCGGCCCCTTTAACATTAACTTACTTCGATACTTTTACTTACTGCTTTGATATATTTCTTATGTATGATTTATGTAAAGATGTTCTTGGATAGACTAAATTTAATTAATTGCGTACGAATTTTAAAGATTTATTTATGCTTTATTTAAAATCAAAGCTGCTCATCACTGCAGTGACATTCGACGACCGGCTTAATTAATTTAATTATCAATACCTTTTCTAGAATTTTTGATCTTAGTAGATGCTTTATATCTAATTTAAACTAGGGTAATCAAGTTCACGAACACCTATAGTTTATACTTTTTCAAATCTTATGTTATTTTCAATTCCACATTTTAAGTTTTGCTGCGCAATAACGTTGCCTGATATTGTAACTTTATAGTACACATGTGTTAACTTAGCTTGAGGTTCTCAAAATTTTCTATTATTTGTATACTTTATCCATTTCTGACGTGGCAGGGTTTCTTACAAAACGCTGGAAACCAAGCGTCAACCTATGGAATGGCATAGCTCGAACGCACCTTCAAGACCTACAAAAGAAAAACCAAATTGGTAACCAGAAAACTAATGGCAACGGTTTATTAGGACCGAAATCCACTTGAAGTTCATGCCAAGAGGTGAAACAATAAACTCAGCGGCCTATATTGAAAGTCTGAAACGCCTTCGGCGCGCCATTCACAACAAAAGGCGCGGAATGTTGTCGTCAAAAGTGGTTTTGATCCACGACAATGCTCGACCTCACACCAGTGCACAAACACAGGAAAAACTTCAAAGACTTGGGTGGGAAATCTTCGGACATCTTCCTTATACCTCTGACCTGGCACCAAGTGATTTCTACTTTTTTCCAAAATTGAAGAAGTTTTTAGGCGGAAAACAGTTTGACAGCGCCGTAGACCTCAAAGAAGCAGTAACATCATGGCTTAGATCTTTCACGGCTGAAGAATACAACATCGGTATCGAAAAACTGGTCACACGGTACAACAAGTGCCTTGATAGCTACGGCGATTACATCGAAAAATAGATTAAGGTTCTGTGATGTTGTAAATAAGGTTTTGTGATGGTCTCTTTTGTTTTTCCTTACAATTAACTATAACGAAACGTTCTTTACTCTTTAAACAAGCCATAACATAAAATTTACATTCGTGCGTTATGATATTATGTTTTAAAGCAGTACATGTACTCATACTGTATCTTAATTACTACAATAATTTTGTTTAGCGCTTTTCCTGACTTAATGGTTTATTATATACCAAGAAACTAAAGTGCCTTTTTCAATCTCGAGAGAGAAATTTATTTCTCTTGCTTATTTAGCTCCATCACTTTAGCTTTACTAGCAGTAATCTTCAAATCCGTCCTCTCATACACTCCTTAAAATATTCATTCAAAATTATCCTCACTTCTTTAAATCCATGTCTTCAGTTATCAACTCCTAATCAAAAACCATGAACTCTTCCACCCATCTCAATCACTTCCTGTCATTTCCTCTTTGTTTCGTTCACATACTCGCATTCAGCTGATATAAAATATTTCATTCTTTCCCTTACACTCCTCCTACATTTTATGTTTCTAGCCTGTTACATTATGAAGACTTAATACTAAGCTGTGTAGCAATTTTACGTTGTCCAATAAATTTTATTATTTATTCGTTTTCGCTAAAAATAAGATTTCCAATTCATACTGATACGTTAGTGTAAGGTTTGCCTGTAAAATCTCGTAACAAATATCTAATTTAAATTACATTTAAATAAGTATCTAGTACGTCTATCGTGAATTCTAGCTTAAACTAGTATTGTGAAAATACTAACAAAATTTTTCGGAAATTCTACTTCGGTGACTCCATTTCTACCGCACTGTGTTCCTTCTCTGTCTCGCTTCGCGCAGCTTCGAACCCAAGGTACACTGGTCTGTCTGTAGATTATATACAGTGCTGGAAGAAATCACAATAATCCTTATTACATAATTTTTTAATTGTTAGCCGTTAATTGTTTCAGACATATCGCCATATTGAGAATATCATATTTGATGTATTAAACATGATAGAACTAACTTTGAAATTAATAAATAATATTATAATTTGTGATTACTTCTTTTGTAATAAAATATCTGCTACATAAATTCTCATCCTACATCAAGGCATAAAACATTTAGAGTCCACAATATAAATTTTTTTAAGATCTCTTAAAGTTTAAGAAAATGCTCCTAAATGGAAAATATTGATTAGGTGTAGTCGAGTAATTATTTTGTTATTAATTTGAATATATACATATTACATATTACATATTAAGGTATTCAATTACATATCTGATGTTTTCAATAAAAATAGTTAATTTTTTCATATACAGCCAGCCAATTAAATCGACTGAAATGTAAAGAAATGCGAACACATCAAAATCTTTTGATGCAGCTATCAAAATTTTACGAGTAAAACGTCTGCTATTGATGACTCACTACGGAAAATTGCATAGCGATAAGATGATAATTTAAAACTGCGTTGGATTTATTTAAAATACACACGACAGTTTCCATTAAACGATTATATTCTATTTATATTGGTTATAATTGAGAGCATTACAGACTTTTTTGAATATTTTAAAAATTTCAGTATTAGCTTCTTTAGCTTTTATATTTAAGTTACAAAGAAATATTCTCACTCACGCTTTAGTTCTCTGCCAGTACATACAGGGCTAGTTCAATGAGTCAGGTGAAACTGCAAGAGGTGGCGCCACTAATATAAAATCAATACTGCTTTATTAAAATAAATTCTTACAAATAACGTCATACCAATTTTCAAAAACATCTGCTGATTAGTTTCCGTATTACATACATTTAAATTAAACAAACTTTATTAACTCCACTGGAGTGGAAAAAAAATTTTCACGTCATTAAACACTTTTTTTTGAATCAACAACAGAAACAAAACATAAGCATGACAAATATTATCCGGACTCTGTTCCACAATTAAAATGATTCGCATGTGGTTTAATGATTTTTGTTGTGGTCGTACGAGCTTTTACGATACTGAATGACTGGCAGGCCAAAAAGATGGCCGTACACAAGAAATGGTAACAAATGTGCATCATATTGTATTGGTAGACTCTCGAGTGACGGTGCGTGAGATTGTGAAGGGTTTGATCTTCTAGATTCGTGCAGCAACTACAATTTTACATGATGATTTCTATATGCAAAAACTTTATACAGGATGGGTGCCGTGTTTGTTAACTGTCGGCCAAAACCGTAATTGTTCAACGTCTTCGGAATATTGTTTGAAAATGTTTAAGCATAACATGTACATTTTGCAACAATATAGGGTACATTCGAAAATTTAATTCTACGCACACTTGGTGTTCCGTTCCTATAGTTTTCATTATCTGGAACAATTAAAAAATGACAACGTAGCACCAAGAGTGTTTAAACTGAACTTCTGGATCTACCTTTACTACTGTTGATGAGATTTCGATCCACCACTATAGCCCGGAAACCAAAACTCAATCGAAGCAATGGGTAAAATCTGAAGAAGGCAACGGTTGTGCCATCGGCTGGCAAGCTCATGGAAATCGAATTTTGGGATGCTTGCAGAATAGTATTCATTGGCTGCGTTCAAAATGCTAGAACTATAACATGAGAGTATTATTTATCGTTGTTGTACCAGTTAAATGAGAAATCAACGAAAATCGGTCACACTTGGAAAAGAACAAATTTTTTCACATCTATAATCTACCTGCATATTAGTCAGCCATTGTAATTACAAAAATTCATTAATTTCTTTTAGAAATGCTTCAATTTGCTCCATATTCACTCAATTTGCTCCTGCTGACTTGTTGGTTTGTTGATAAGAAATTTTCATCCAATGCAGAAGTGATCGCCGAGAAAGACGCGTATTTTGCAGTCTGTGATAAATCTTAATTTACTGAAGGCATTAAACGTTTTGAATATCGTTGAAATAAGTGTACGAAGTTGGCGAGGGGTTATGCTTAAAGATAAAATGTTTTTACACCGATAAAATAACGGCTTGTTCCATGTTTAACTGATTTATTAAACTACAATCGTAACAGCGAATCTTGAATTAAAACAATTTTTTAGAAAATTCTATTTTTATTTAGTTAAATTTTTTTACATACAGCTTCTATCTTACTGAGTTTGTCAAAGCTATATAAGGGTGCTTTTAAGCATTCCCTTCTTAAAGTAAGAATGGAATGCAGTTTTGTTTATCTTGTATATTTGTCCAAAATTGTTGAGCTAGTTCTTGGATTGCTGTGGAGGAGTGTTTCGCCAGGTGCTCGAGAATCTCCCCTCTCCGCGTCTCTGCCAATTGTAATAGGTCGGTAGCCTTTAGGTCTTTAGGAATATTTTTGTTGGTCATGTAATAAGGCGCATTGGTTATTAGACGGAGCAGTTTCTTTTGCTCCGTAATAATTGAGTGTTTTGCATAAGGTAACCCCAGGGTCCATAATTCGTTCCCTTAGGTCAGTGCAGGTATTAAAAACTGCTTTTATTATTTTGTTTTTAACTTCCAGTTTGCTTTTTAGGCCTAAACGTTGCAAAGCCTAAGAGTGTTACACTGGGTATGACGAAATCCTTAGTTTCAATCTGCGCTGACATTTTGGATAACATAAAGTAAAATTAAAATTTCTTGAATTCTGTTATTATGTGTGATGAAACTCGGATCTTGAAATATGACCTGGGAACTAAACAACAGTTCATGCACTGGAAGACGCCAACCTCTCTGAGAGTAAAATATTCCAAATAATTAATCTAAGTTCAAAGCAATACACTTACTGCATTTTTCGATATTAGGAGTGCTCCGTTAGTTAAATGACTTCAATAGGGGAGAACAATGAACCAATACTATTATGTTGATATTTTAAAATAATTGAAGAATCAAGTTTGAAACGTTGTTTCATTAGAATAACGCTCCTGCTCATAACGCTTTATCTGTAAAGCAGTTTTTGACCTCCAAGAACATTAACTACCTTTCACACTCACATGATCTTGCACCAGAGAACTTCCTTTTATTTATCAAGCTTAAGGAGGCTCGTTTTGAACGCATTAATGATATAAAGCGTAAAACTACAGAACCCCTTAAGATACTACTGGATGATGACCTACAATACTGTTTCAACCAATGACACACACGCATGCAGCGGTGTAAAAGAACTATTTTGAATGAGATGTCGTGTAGTTGAATATTTTGTTTAAAATGATTTTTCAAATAGAGCAATCTGGTTATTTAAACTCAATAACTTATACTTACTTGACCCACGCTCTGTCACTGACTTACTGAGGCACTATTTGCCGAAACATATGTTCTATGTATTGGTCGTCATAGAATAGCGCGCACTTTTTCAATAAGAAATGCACTAAAAACTTTCTTTCTAGATAATTCAGTATTTCCTTAAAATACCATTTAGAGTATTTGCATTAAGTTTACTTATTACAAATATCCTGTATGCCATATATTTGTGCTAACAACTAATATAAATAATTATTACAACATAAACAGAGTAATTGGAATGAATACATTGAATTCAAATTGTTAAGTAGGATGTCGAACCTGGTGCAACTCTTCAACCCCCTTACGTTTGCTCTTCAACAGTAATTGCGTTGAAGGAATATTTTTAAGTGCCTCTCAAGACAAGAGAATCTAAAAGAAAGAATGTGCGCTGGAGTAACATTTCTTTTTCCCTTTATGCACATCCGTAAATCATTGCCAACTTGTTTTCAGCCTCAAGAACAATTTTATTTATGGCTTGGTAATTGGGAATGTGTTTATCATCAAGACGTTAACCAAGTGATCATCTTGATTCAGATTAAACAGCAATGAACCATTTAGCATAATGTTTATTAAAAACAAAAGCTTAACTTTTATACAATTCTATAACCTACATTTAATTGTTCCGCTGCGTTTAGATTTTCATCACGGTTACCAATAAATTTCATTCCTAATTTTAATTTATATATTTATTATAAACCAAAGTTCAATTTTAGCTTAAACAAATGCCAGAATTTTTCTCTATTTTTATCCCTAATTCTTTTTATCTTACTTTTCTGCATTACGCAAATTTTCGTGGATTTCTTAAATAATTTATTATTGTTGCAATTTGCTGTCTTGCTGAACTTGTGGGCCAGCAAATTCCATAACCTTGTATTTCATATGACTAAATATTTATTCTGTACTAATGTTAACATTGATTTTTTTTATGCAGTAATTTAACCTACATGTTTCTGTTTGAAATACTTTTAAACAATCCTAATTTTATTTTATAGTTTACTGGTATTTCCTTATTATCTTAAAGTATTTCAGGCACAAGCATTAAATTTACCCTAATCTCTTTGTTTTGTTAGATGTCAGTACAATGACATCACTTCCGTTTGTAGCTTAGCATCTTGGTTTTGCTTTGCTATAAATCTTTTATAAAAATATGACAATAGCAAGCATATGATCAAATAATTGGTATTTATGTGATTCATTATAAAAAAGCAGGCGTTCAAGTAGTATTCAAAATAAGTACTTCCTTAAATGCGTTTTTGAAATTTTAAGTGTTTATTCCAGGTGAATAACTTAATCATTGTTTATTAAATAACCAGCTAAAGCTATCCGTAACATAAAATTTCGAAAATTTGGGTCCTACCTTAAAAATAAATGTTTCAAAATTTTATCACAAACTAGTTTTAGTAGAATTTTCTTTTTCTGAAGAATGATCCGGTAAACTTTATAAACGGTGATTTACACAAATATGAAACATATCACTTTCCAATTAAATGAGTACTGAAATTTTTAATTTTTGATGCACGAAATATTTGATATTGGCTTTCAAAGGTACCCTTGCATTTTCCAAAACAGTTTATGTCACTAATATTCAATAGTAACGAGATGTACTACTTGTATAATGCGAATTATTATATATATATATATATATATATATATATATATGTTTACCTTGAAATTTTCGCGAACATTATATGCATTTTCAGTTTTCCGTGTTTTGCTCCGCGTTATAAGTGGGATCAGAGAAGGACCTTCGTTTCGACGTTTCGTCAAAATCACACTTGCACTTGGATAGTAACTAAGCTTTTCTTGTTTGGCTTGTTGTTATTTTGGACTGCCGTTTGATGTGTTTAGGAGGTCTTTATATAGTGCATTGTTCTGGTTAACTTGTTTATCAGTGACACTTGGTTGGTTTTGTGTTTGACTACGCGTTACTGGTCTTGTATTTGCGGTATTTTATAGTATAATTTATATTTTTATTATTTCAGGGACGCTTGACACCTTAGTAATTTTACGTTTCAGCAGTGGCCTCCATGTCATAGCTAACCTTTGCCCATCATCTCGTTTGTTTAAATTCTCTGGCCGCTTCTCTATTTCTATAGCTTCCCTTAGTATTCTAGATACGTATTGTTCTATGTTAGCAATCATTTTTGCATTTTTAAAATCTATAGTATGTCCTGTGGTATTGGCGCATTGCGCTAATGATGAAATTGCTTCGTTTTTGGAGACATCATTTATATGTTCGTTTTTTCTAGCGCCGATCTTTCTATTTTTTTGGCCGATTTAGGACTGTTCGCAATTTTCGCATGGAATTTCGTACATGCCCTGAGCCTGTAAGAGAATTTTGTCTTTCGAATTTCGTAAAATGTAGGGGAACTTTCTAAGTGGCTTAAATGCTGTTTCTATGTCAAACCTTTCTAAAACACTACCTATCTTATCTGTTATGCTCTTGACATGCGGTAGACATATCTTAATGGTGTATTTGTCGTTATCGTTGTCTGACTTATCCTTATTCGTTTTTATGACTTTTTCTATGTCCTGATGTGTGAAACCATTTTTGATTAGTTCGTTCTGTAGTTGATTTATCTGTGTATCAGTTAATCTGCGGGATCGTGTCATGAGTGTTTTTATTATTGATTGTAATTGTGCAGGATGGTGGTGTGATTGGGCAGTTAGATATCTGTCCGTATGTGTAGGGTTTTTGTATACCGTGTGTGTTAAGCTTCCGTCTTCCCTCTCTTTGATTAGTACGTCCAAGAATGGCAACTGGTTGTTACTTTCTATTTCCATGGTAAATTGAATATTTTGGTGTATACCATTTATGTGTCGCAAGAAATTGTCAAGTTTATTTCTTCCATGGCGCCATATCGCCAAGGTGTGGTCTACATATCGCAGCCATAATTTTGGTCTTAATGATGAAACTTTTGGGGCTTTTGGTTCTAAGTCATCCATAAATATATTACCGATCACGGGTGATAGCGGTGAGCCCATTGGTGCTCTCTCGTTTGGTCTATGTCTTTGATCTTTGTATATGAAATATATGCTTTGAAGACAGTGTTTAATTATATCCATATATATATATATATATATATATATATATATATATATATATATATATATATATATAT
>JAHWXV010068140.1:0-11190 GCA_024586415.1 Phrixothrix hirtus | reverse complement strand
TATATATATATATATATATATATATATATATATATATATATATATATAATGATAATCATCCTGTAAATAGTTTAAAATTATTTAAAATAACAAATGGGATAGATTAGATAACAATTTATATATTTATATGAAAGAATCTGTAACATTACTTTAACAACTTCTAAAAGAATACGTTCTTCAAACGTTTAATGTAAGTTTCAATTTCAGACATTTTCACTATAATTTTTAATGTTTAATTTTTAATTGTTATTCATTAAGAAATCTTTTAGCTCCTAATGAAGCCAACTGTGTTGTGCGAAACGTTGAGTATTAAAATAAACTCTATTTTTCTAAAAGTTAATAATTGACCCTCTATCTCAAATCAGCGAAAACTCCAAATAGAAAATATAAATTATTAAGGATAATTCAAAATAATTGTAAAGATTTAAATGCACGAAATTAATGTAAATAAAAACCTTATACCTCCTTATGAAAAGATAATAGGCAAACAGGTCAGTGTTCCATTCGATAAAGACATCCGTTAATGCCAGGATATGCATAATATAACAAATTGATGTATGTAGAGACCCCTGGCGATAGAAATATCGTGCAAGATTGAGTGAATAGGAACTAGAATGATTGAAAACTGCAAAATTATAGAAAACTGTAGAATTATATAAAATTTTAAAAAACAATTGCAAATTATATTAGTAATTACAGACGCCACTGCATACCAAATTGAAGTTAATGGGATGATGTCTCATTATATAATCTAATAATCAACTTAGTGTTTCCATAACAACCATATTTATTATGCATCATTAATTGAATGCAAATTCAAACTGTCAACTTATTACAATTCTAATTGTGGTAATATAGTGAACTTCAAATGAAAATTGATTGTAAAGGATTATTCACGGTCAAAATTTAATACTGAAAAACTAGATGCTCGCTACGTCTCCTATGTATAACACGTACCTGTTACTATCTGATTTAAATCACAAGACTATTTTCGCATTTAGATTAATCATCTCTATATTTTCGGACTAATGAACCTTCTATTATCCCTGCAAACGTTTCTAAGTATAAAATCCCAATATAAATCCTCGAAGCAACATCAAATGGCTACGTTATTGATATTGTTTCGTATTGAAATTATTCTTGAGAAAAAATAAACTCACGATTATATTAGGACAATTCAATATATACGTAAACACCGATAGCCACTATGAAATCATAATGACTGCTTCTGGGTAATATCGCTGTAATCTCGTAGCGAACGTAGACATAATTGCTCACTTGAGTCCTGACGTATAGCATACATAGAACACCCTGTACCACAAACATTTCACACTCAGCACCTAAAACTAGTGTAGCCATTGGCATTCCACGTCATTGCTTGAAATATTGGAGTATAATAATGGTAGAGAAAGTACTCAGCTTGTGGAATGAACTTATATTAATAATATGTTAGATCAAGAATTGTGAATGGAAAATGTACAAAAAAAACATTTATATAATTAATTGATTTAGAACGCACCGTTCATTAATTGAACAAGTAGATAGACCTCTTATGATTTAGAATAAAGCGAAACGGTTATATTTTGAAGTTGAGCAATTTGCTTAAATAACAAATAAAGTACGTCCTAAATAAATAAAGCTTTTGTAAATATAAATTGCACAATTCGTTGAAAAGTGATCATTCCGAAAAGTTATGTACGTCTTCTCCAGGCAATTAGGCGGTCAGTCAGCGCAGTCAGTGTTGGTGCCCCATCGGTGCTAGTTCGCTAGTGTTAGTGGGATGTACCTTAGACCTCTTACTCTAAGAGTAGGTGGGTCGTGTACATTTCAGCGTCGCTTAATACAAGTGTCTAACTCAGCGTTTAAAATGAGCTACGAGATACTAAAACCCCCGATTTTAGATATAAGTAATATGAAACCCGCGACACAGTTTGATAAGAAAATACAAAAAACCAAAAATGAAATCGAATCCTACCGTGATGTAATAAAGAAAGCTAAAGACGGAATAGGAAGATTACTCGACGAGCTTAAAAAGTTAGAAAACAGCTGCGAAAATGACGAACATTTCCAGAATAGACAACCAAAAAAAAAAAAGGAAAGCAGAAGACGAATTTAAATACACAGAAACAAATACTAGAACGGATGAACGAACTCTGCCATTACTTCGAATTACCGAAAGAGAAACAATTAAGAGTGGTGGTACGCGGAGTCATGCTATCGATCCCAATCGAAGTAATCGAAGAAGATTTGATAGCACAAGGGTACAAATGTAACACTATCCAAAGGTTGAAGAACAGGAAAGATGTCTTCCCACTAATACTTATCAACAGTGATAAAACAGACAAAGGCCGAAAAATCTTCGCTCTTAAACACATTCCACAGATAAAAGTAGCTGCCTGGAATAAAAGAAAACCAGAAGTTGCCAGCCAGTGTTATAGATGCCAAGCCTTCGGTCATATATCGTTTAGATGCAGCGCCTCCTTTAAATGCATGAAATGCACAGGATACCATCCCACATATAAATGCGAACAGCCAGCAGAATCCAAACAGAAATGCTGCAACTGCGAAAGCGAACACCCATCATGCGCCAAAGTATGTCCAGTGGACCCCATAAATAAAAAAAGCACTACCAAAAAACAGGATCTAAACAACGCAAAAGGGAAAAGAAGTAGAATGATATGCGGCTGCCACCAAAAAAGGAAACGAAACGCAAAAAGCTCCGAAAATCTTGAGGCCGCTATGGAAAGAATACTAAATAAAATCCTTCCAAGCCTCTTAAATAAATTTACACAATCTAAAAACGGAAACTAGAATTGTAACATGGAACGCGAACGGAATTTCCAACAAAAAATTGGAATGTAAACAGTTCCTACAAGAAAATGAACTGACGGCGGTATTAATATCAGAAACGAACCTAAAAGAATACCAGACCTTCATCCTCCCTGATGAGGTGATGTTTAGAAAGAATAGAACCGACTCGAAACGAGGAGGCATGGCCATAATGCTGAGAGCGAAATCTGCGCTCAAGTTATCGAAGGAGCGACCACCGCAATATAGTCAGTGTCCGCACAAATAGCCGGACAAATTATAACACTCGATCCGTGTTACAGACCAAAAAGTGCACAAACTTCGATAAGAGACTTCGAAAACCTATTAAAAATGGCTGATTCTGCGATCGTTGAAGAAGACACCAACGCCGTGAACAAACAGTGGGGATGCAGAAGAAATAATAGCGATGGTTCAAAGCAACAGAAAGACATTCAAGAAAACGATAGATGGAACCTAGAAGTCCCCCACGATCTACATCCAACCCCAGCGACGGAAACGGAGGGGAAATCATAGACCTGTTTCTTACTAAAGAAGTGCCAATCAAACATGGAGCACAGACCCTAATCCAACTAAACTCGGACCACTTCCCCGTATTAACCAGTTACGGCGAGAAAAAAGCATGCCGCTCAAGCAACAGATAATAGAGACCTACAACTTGGCGTGCTTCTCACTAGAGATATCTGTCTACCTGCTGTCCGAAAACCTATACAATGCCCAAGATATGGAGAGAGCATCGGAGAGAATCACGCAAACAATTATATGCAATTTTGAAGTCATGAAGAAAATCTCAACCAAAACACCGAAAACATATGGGACCTAACCAAACAAGAACAAGCAGTAGTTAGGGAGAAAAACGCCGCCCTAAAAATATTTCTGAGAACCAAACACCCGCACCACAAAGCCAGGTATAAAAAACTGTAAGCTAAGGTGGACCAAATCCTGGTAGAGTGCAGTGACAAAGACTGGGCACATATCCTAGAAAGACAAGACTGCCCGGAATTGAAATGGAAGCTTCTGAGAAAACTGAGAAGGGAAAGTGTGGACAACCACCTTATAGAACACCAAGGACGGACCCTCTATAAGGACAACGAAAAAACGGAAGAAATCTCAGAGGCGCTAGAGTCGCAATTCGACATACAAAAACAAGCAGGAAGTCGAAAGGAGCCTTGACAAACTAAAACTGTGGAAGTTCGACCACTCCTTCAAAGTCGAGGAGGAGATCATAAGAGTCAAACTGAAGATTCTCAAACCGCTAGAAATAACGGAAATCGACGGAATCCCCAATAAAGTGCTCAAGGTCCTGATAGTAAATGCAGTAAAAGAGATTACCAACATAACAAACGCCTGACTAGCCACAGAACATTTTCCTAACTGATGGAAGACAGTATAAGTAATGTCAATCCCAAGAAAGGGAAAAGACGCAAGAAACATCCCGAACAGCAGACCTACCAGTCTACTATGCGGCCTGTTCAAGCTTCTATAGGTCATCCTAGATAAGCTCTTACAAATACACCTGGAGGAAGTACAAGAAGTCTCGCCTACCCAGTTTGGTTTCTGAGACAAATTTTCGGCAGTGCCTACAAACGTAATGGCAACCGTCGAATAAGCAACAGAAAAGAAGCTTACAACGTATGTCGTCCCCTCTTGAAAAAGCGTAGCACAAGATCTGGAGAGACGTTTAATACACAAAATGATAGAAGCGGATATTCCACAATAGTCAACCGAACTGGCTCATTCCTTCCTAAAGGGAAGAAAATATACCGTCAAACAAGGTAAACAAATTTCAGCAGTCAGGCTGACGAGAAGGACTCTCCCAAGGCTACCCACTATCGCCCAATCTGTTTAATACCTACGTATCAGAAATATCGAGATTAGGTGATATACCAAACGCCCGTATATTCCAATACGTCGACGATACGTCATTGGTGGCGAGATACAACAGCAGCGCGGCATGAAAAAGTGGGTTAGAAAAGCGCTTGAGTCATCTAAAAGATTATTTTCAAAAATGGAGAATCTCCGTAAATGGAGCAAAAACAGGAATTGTAGATTTGTCCCGATGGCGGAAATAAATTAGTATAAGAGATCTCGGAAGCACTCACAAATTTATAAAGCAGTGCCATCTACATCGGAATTATATTAGAAAAGAAGATTTCCTTAGTTAGTCATCGAACCAAGAGAAAAGGGTTAGCTGAGAGGACAACTCGCCAACTATATGCAATGCTGGGGAAGTACAGCAAAATCCTTTTAAAGATAAAACAACAGATCGTTAATACAGTGATTATACCATCCCTTACATATGGGGAAGATCTATGGTGTCATGGGTCACCCAAGGCTAAAGAAACAGTCTCCACAGCCCACAATAATATCCTTCGGACTATAACTGTGGCGTACCGCTACATAGAGAACAAGGATCTGCGGGCGGATATGCGCGCACCGAACCTCCTGGAAAGAGAACGGGATAGGATAATAATGATCGAACGAATGCAATCACACATAGCACAACATATAAGAATTCTGCAAGACAGTCTAGAGCTGTAATCAGACAGGCCACTGGGTCAATGACTCCTCTTGGATCACTTACCGTAATTAAACTACCAAAAAGGATGTTACAGAGAGAGAGGCAATTAGTGTGTGTTTGAGCGGTTTTTAGCTCTCCATTGGAATTCTTACGCATAGTGGTGGGTAGCTGGTAGGTCTTCGGTTGTTGCAAAGCGTACAAAGGGTCTATATCTTCTACGAAAAACCAGCAATCGCTTCGGAGACGAGTGCAAGAAGCAGAAAAATTGTAGTAGTGTTTTAGCATTCAAGTGCTTTTTAGCACAAACGGTTAGCACTTTTAAGTTACTAGCGAATTCAAGGAATTCAATTCAGTACTTTTAAGCACTCAGAATAGTAGGTAAGAAGAACTTCAAGAGAACGAAAAAGAAAAAGAAGAAGATAGAAGCTAAACAAGCCCGGAGCATCAAGGTTCTGGAGGCTGAAATCAGGAGACTGACTAAGCGTTTGGAGTACTTCTGCGACTCGTGCGAGAAGATGTTATAGATTGACAATGGCCAAGAGAAATCTGCCCAGGCCATCCCACTCCCCTTTCAGCTGCGGTGGCGATGGTTACAGCGTCATCTTCGACATTTTCCCCATTCCGAAGGAGGCAAGTACATGCTGTAGCCGCTCTCAACAGGAGCACATGGAGGACGACGAGTTCGTTCTTCAGAATTCCCGGAAGGGAAGGAAGAGGACGTCTGCATTTGACTACATAGTTCGCCCGGCAAAGTAGAGTAATCTATACCAGCCTCTCGCATCGTTAGCTACTTCGGAGCCCGAAATTACGCTCACCAAGACAGCGAGATTCGTTAAACCAAAACAGAGAATTCCCCAGATGTAAGTCACAGGTAGGGCAGCTGGGCGGACATCACTGCTGCTTTCAATGCCTTGTCAATTAATTTTGTTAAGGCTAAACAGGCGTAGGATGGAATTACTGTCCATCCTGCGTCTGTTGGTGACTTCACGGCTATGATGCTTTTTTTGAAGGATCTCATCCTTCCACACCTTCAAGATAGTGGAGGAAAAGCCGCTTAAAGTCATTATCCAGGGCATCCCAGAGGTCATCAAGGTGGAAGAAATTTTCTAGGACTTGAACAAGCGCGATTTTCCGTTGCTCTCTGTGCACCGCATGCGCAGCATACCTAAGAGAATACCCATACCTCTAGAATTGGCGATATTAACCAAAACTGCGGTGGTCAAGAAAATCTTCGAGCTCAATGAGGTTCTGCGCCTTATCGCCAGGGTTTAATCGCCGCGACGCCGTTGCCAGATGTACGGTCACTCTCAAGAGCTTTGCAGCGCAGCCTCAAAGTGCGTGAAGTGTGCAAGATATCACCACTCCCGGGACCACAAGAAGCCGTGAGACACGGAAGCGAAATGCGTTAACTGCGGAAAAGGCCACACTGCTAATTAACGCAGATGTAAATGCTGTCAGAAGGTAGCTGAAAGTTCAGTACCACGGGCGGTCTACCTTTGCTTCTTCTATGCCAAAGCCGCCTCCAGAATCTCCACCTGTCTTAACCTACCAGCTAGAAATCCTACTGCCACTAGTTTGGCAACTCCAACAGGCCCAGCGCATTCTGCGGAAACGCTCAACCCAGCTTTTAGTCGGAAAGAGGAGTCGCTAAGCCAGGCAAGCCTAATGAAGCTTCTGGGTCCCCTAGACATTTCAAAAACCTCTCAGGTCGTCCGTAAGGTCGTCGATACTGTCAGTAAGGCTGATGCGATATCATCGTCATCGCCGCCCTTATTGGCGTCGTTCCCGACGTCCGTAAATGAATAATGCACCATTAAAGCCTAGTTCCCTTCAGACGGCTTATTGGAACGCCAAAGGGCTTATGCTCAGAGACTTCGCCGGAAGGTACAGCTTGGATGAAATTCTGGTCTGCGAGACTCATCTATATGCCGCAGACATACCTCGACTTCGGAATTATTCCTTCTATAGGAACGACCGACCCAACTCACGCGGTAGCAGCACAGAGATCTATGTCAAATTGCGCATAGACCACCATGTTTCACCTTTCCCAGAACTCAACACCATCGAGGCGACTGCAGTATCTATAAATACTGAAGGCAACGGTTGGATCCATCCGGTAGCTGTTTATTATCCTCTAAGGAAAGGAATCGACTCTAAGGACCCGGACAACTTACTATGCGACCGATTTACGACTATACTAGCTAGTGATCTCAACACTAAGCACCCACCATGAAATAGTCCGCAAACAAACCAAAATTGAAGAATTCTCCATGACTTCTCTGAACTAAACAAAGCTTCATTGTTGACGGTCCAATTGAACCAACTTTTATTTCAAATCTAGGCTCCCGGGATGTCCTGGATATCGTTCATCCAAAAGATGTCCCATTCAAACACGAATTACTGACCATCCAGGATCTAGATTCCGATCACAGTCCCGTTCTACTTTTCATAGGCAATGAAGTTAATCCTCCTTCTACATACAGAAAAATCTCAGTCGTATCGAGCAGATACGTCAAGAGAATGAGCTGGAGATATCGGTTGTCTGTCTCACTTCTAGCATTCAGAATCCTATCCTATTTGCGAAGAACGTGAGGAGGAAATTGAGTGAACGAATTCTCGCAGAGTATCTAAGAGAACTCATCCGAGAGAAGAACCGCGCCAGACACCGTTGGCAGCGTTACTTAGATCCTGCGGATCGAGTGCTCAAGAATCATCTTGCAGCATAAGTGAAGTGGAGTCTAAAGGAGCACTACAACCGTACCTGGGGAAGAAGCTCGAGTCGCTATAAACGGAGGAAGATTTCTTATGGATAATAGCCAAAGTTCTAAGGAGAGGTAGAAAGCCCGTGCCGCCAATTCGCGGCGAGCACAGCCTAGTCTACGATTCCACAGATAAGTCGGAGGCATTTGTAGACAGAATAAGGCTGCAATGCTCTCAGAACTTCCTTCACGCCGATCTTAACTTCGTCGAGCGCATTGAAAGGTCACTTAGACACCATATCGTCACCGAAAACGAAGATGAGGACGACGTAGACCATTCCTACAACCTTTCAGTTAACGTGGACGAGATACGCGATTGAATAAAGCTTTCGAAGCCGCGGAAGGAGCTCGGATCCGACAGCATTCCAAGCTCCGCCCTCAGGGTCCTCCCACCCAAGGGAATCGCCTCAGTAGTAAATATTGTGTACGTGATGTTGAGATTTCGACGATTTCCTCCATTCTGGAACTCCGCTGATGTCATCGTCCTTCCTAAACCCGGAAAAGACAAAACCTTTCCACAGAATTACCGCCTTATCAGCTTGCTCGTGTGTCTGGGAAAGCTGACAGAGCGAATAACTCTGAACCACCTGACAGATGCCACTGAAAACGCCAATATCATTCCAGGCAAACAATTCGGCTTCAAACTGAGACACAGCACCACTCATCAGGTGTTCCGGTTGGCTGAATAAATTACCGAAGGTTTCGCCTTCAAAGATGTGACTATAGCAAGTTTGCTGGACGTCGCCAGGGGGATCAACAAGGTTTTGGACCCAGTATTGTTGTATAAGATGCTAGAAGCAAACCTTCCTCGGAAGGTTGTTCAACTGGTTGCATCCTATCTAAAAATTAAGTTGGAGGGCGTCTATTGCAACAGAGGAACGCGGAGGCGGGGGTTCCACAATGTTCCCCCCTCTCGCCCTTGCTTTACACCATTTTCTGTAGTGTCTTATCCAGATATACCAACACGATACTCGTGGTTTATGCCACGACACCGCCATCTTGTTACGACCTCAAGATCCCAACTTGGCCCGCCCCAACCTTTAAGTGGTGGTGCTTGGGTTGGAAACTTGATTCCGTCAACGTGGGAAAGAGCGCTGCGGAGTTCTTTACGTGAGGACCTGCACGTCCTCTACAAGAAATCGTAATGATTTACATTATAATTCATTGGGAAGACAATGTTCGATACCTGGGTGTCGTATTCAACTCTTGGCTGACGTGGAGACACCACATCGACGATTGTATATCACGTTCAAAGAGGCCGGTGTGGCAGCATTATACCATCTGTTGAACCGCTGAAGTAAGCTTCCTTTAGAAGAAAACAAGGTTACACGATATAAGGCAATCATCCGCCCGACAATGATCTATCCGGAAATCGTCTGCGGATATGCTGCTAGATTAAACATGAGGAAGCTTCGAGTCGTCCCAAATATGTGCATGGCTAGGGATGCTCAGTGGTTTATGCGAAATTCGCAAATCCCTGGAGACCTAAGTATCCTCACCGCTCAATAGTTTATGCATGAACAGGTCACTAATTGGTATTCTTTGTTTCAGGAAAGCTCCAATACCCTGTTTGCCGAGCTAGGAGCCTACAAAGCAGATCCGGTAAACCATACAGGGCGGTCCAAGGCGATTCTTAACCTCCGTGAGCAGGAGGAGCTACAGGTAAGTGCGACTTCGTTCACTTAAAAACTGGATGAAGTCATACGATAACTGTGGCTGTAAATACTTAAATACCAGTCCGTGAAGACTGAATCGAGATTAGGGGGATTAGCGGGGTTGAGTGCTGTCCTGAGTTGGGTGCAGACCTGCTTTCTCGTGAATTTAACAATCTATACTGTACCTTACGTCCATTTCCCGTAAAAAGGACGGTTGGTAGGATACAGTGCAAAGCCAACTGCAAACGTTATAAGATAGATTTATTTGTGATTATCGTGTGATTTTACTGTTTTTACAAACTGTGCGACGAAGTTGAAAAAACTTTAAGATTTCTCGTGGCCAGTTACAGACAGGGGAATCATGAAGAACCCGCAATTTAGTTCAAACCTTCCCAGAGAGTATAATTAACAATCTGAGGTAATATAAGTACAACAATGTCAATTATGATAGGCTAATAATGGAAGCTTGCAAGTATTTTTACACCGAAGCTTTAAAAGAGGGCTACCGCAGCGGCCAACCAAATATCACAACAAACACCGCCAGTGCTAGTGCGACAGCATTAAAAACAGGTGCAAAACGCGATGCAAAGGTATTGATTGAGAATATCCCTACATACAGAGATTCCGAACCCAAAATGGATACCAAGGAATTGGGAATAGACTACGGTTATTAAAAACCAAAAAAGAAAACAACCAGCTAAAGGAAGATACCGTTGGTAAACAAGGGCAACAGTTTCCAGGCTCTATCTGATACAGAAGAGGAGGAAGAAAGAGAAGAAGCGAAAGAAATGGAAGCAGCCATATTAAAGCCGCGTTCACGCAAACGCCCACCACGGATTGTGCTACGATACAAACAAAACTAAGTAAAGCTCGCTAAAGAACTGGAAAACAGCATGCTAAAACTCACATCGTCCAAAAGGGCCTGAACAACAACTAACACGACCAACCGTCATTAGACCAAACAAATCATATGCACAAGCAGCGAAGCAATCCATGCCAATTACAACTGCAACAACAACCGAAGCGAGTCAAAGGTCCACTCTATTCACCGTAAATCTCGATCAGCTATTACAGGCTGGATATAAACTGCTTGAAATAGCGAAAAACGCAGAAAATTTGAACGACGGCATTGCTACAATCTTGGTCCGGTTGCAGTAAATAATTCAAACACTCAAAGAACCATAAACACTTCCTCTTTAAAAAGGGAAAGCTAAAGCTGTCAGCTACATGCCAATATCTCAAAACCAAGGACCAAACTATGATGAAAGTAAAAGGTTAAAAAACTTAGGGATTCCAGTACACATATATGTATATATATATATATATATATATATATATATATTGTAACCGGTTTCCGAGATTCCTCCCACGTAATTATATGTTGGTTCTGATAAGAACCGTTTGTCTGATGACGACGTTTCGGCAAACT
>JAHWXV010068127.1:0-14838 GCA_024586415.1 Phrixothrix hirtus | reverse complement strand
TTTAATTAAATTCAGGAATTTATTCAAAAAAAAAGCGATGCGAATAAAATAATCATCATAAAATAATGTAAATTACATATAACATGAACAACAAAAGTATGCATACTCTTAAATAGTATTAAAATTTAATATCATTTTAGAGGATTACCTGTAATTTTTACACTTAGAAATTACTATAGATATCCATACAACGTGATATAAATTCATTGTGTTCGTATACTTCAATTTGTACCACAGATATACCGCGGAAAACTAAAGAAGTACCTGTAGAGATAAGAAAATTAGTTATTAAATTAAGAAATGCGCAGAAATCTATGTTGGAAATTGGAAAAATACTTGAATTACCAAAATCTACTGTTCAGACAATAATAAAAAACTACAAAGAATCTGGTTGTTTTAAAAATAAAGATAGAAGTAGCCGCCCAACTAAATTAAATGAACGTGATCGACGAATAATTCAATGTGAAGTATTAAAAAATCCATTGGTAAGTGCTAAAGCACCGACTAATATAGTGCAAAATGCATGTCACCCGGAAACAATTCGGCGTGTTTTAGAAAAATCTGGATGTTATACTCGAATAGCCCGTAAGAACCCTTTATAAGCGATGTAAATAAACAAAATCGAATAATATTTGCAGAAAAGTATCACCAAATACATGAGGAAGACCGAGATTTCTGGAAGAGGGTGATCTTTACGGACGAATGTAAATTCAATGTTTTTGGCAAAGATGGGAGAATAAAAGTGTGGAGAAAACAAAATGAAGCTTTGAAAAGGAAAAACATTATCCCAACAGTAAAAGTAACTCAGTCTGTTATGATGTGGGGATGTACGGAGACTAATGGGGATGGAAACTTACACTTTATAGACAAAATTACGGGAAAATATGTCTACTTAGATATATTAAAACAAAATTTAAACCACCAGCATTGCAAAATTGGGCCTATCTTCAAATTATATCGTTCAACAGGATAACGACCCAAAACATACATCGCGACTTATTCAAGAATGGTTATTATATAACGTCAAAAAAGAGCTCCATTCGCCGCCACAATCCCCAGATACCTTAATGTAATAGAACATCTGTGGGATAAACTAAAGCGAAGAGTACGTAAGCGTAGACCATCCAATAAAGTTCAACTAAAAACGATTTAATTGGAACAATTGCAAAGAATTCCATCAGAATTAACACAGAAGTTGGTTTCATCCATGCCATTTCCATTGGAAGCTGTTATAGAATCTGCAGGAGGACCAACACGATACTAAAAGCATATAACATTCATTAAACTAATTATAATATTATAGCGTATGTATACCTTTGTTGGCCATTTTATCTTGAAATTTTATTATTTTTATATCAGAAGTTTAATTAAATAATAATTGGATATAATAAATGTTAGAAATCTTTTATATTTTAAATTTTCAGGTATTTAGTGTTATAGAATTTATTAAATTTTTATTATGTTCAATAAATTTCAATATTTTCTAGTCGTATGTATACTTTTGTGACTAAGTGTACATTTATCGAATCGAAATTTTTCTCAAGTACGTAGAATACGTATGCGAATAAATTTCGAAATTCGAATTTGTCTTAAACGCCAAATATTTTATTGTACCATTAACGGAATGGATGACAATGTCATGCTTGTAATGTATTGGTATTTTTATGCACATAAACGAAAGAGAAAAAACAAAGCTACTGAGATTCACTTTATGGGCCTTTCAAACCCTCATTTGTGAATAAAGAAATGACGCAATAAAGTTTTTTAATTACTATAGAATGGCCATTGCTTCATTTGTTGATTTATTGAAAAGAATTATAAAAATAAACTATAGGGAAAGAGCACTTACTTTCTTGAAAAGCATTCAATTACTACTGTACGGCGCGGCGTGAGCTTGCAGCCTCGGGCATTCGATACGCGGAATAAAATTTGCATCGTCTGACGCCGTCTATAATATTAATGCGCCGCTGTCATACGGATCGAATATTTTTCCGAATCGGTGTATTCGGACGGCAGCGGCAAATTCAAATGTTAAAATCAATCGTATACGATTTTATAACAGATACGTAAAATGTGAACAAGTCAATTTAAATCTATGAGCCACTGTCTCATTCGAATAAATTGTCGCTTCGTAAACTGGTCCAAATACGTACAGTGTGAACGAACTCTTATTCTAGTGTATGAGAACAATCGCAAAATTGTGAAAAATATTTGCAAACATAGCAAATGCAATTGTTTTACTGTTTACAATGGCGGACGAAATTCGCTGTATTTAAAAAAAACACGAAACTTTAATTCGTAATATTAAAATTCGTTTATTATAATAAGAAGCTTTAGCACAATCATTTCATATACAAGCTAAAAAACCATACCACAAATATAAAATTACATAAAGTTATATAAATAAATAAAAGTGCTTTCATATATTTTATGAAAAAAAATCGCTGTTTTCTAGTATACAAGATGCACGGGAAATAAAAAGTCTTTATTGAAAACAAGTTTGTAACCTATTTTAGACTAATTCCAAATAAATTGCAAATTTTCGTGTAAAACTCACATACAAATAGGAACCTACTTTCAATTATACGTTGTACATACGTATTATACATTATTTTGTTGTTTTGTATCAAATTACTATAAAGATTCCAAGATATTTTGATATTTATTTATTTAAATTTTTTCTAGTCTTACATATTTAAAATAAATATTAATTAACTACTTTTAAAAAAAGAAAGTTTATGTTATATAAATCTGCCTTTAATACTATGAAAACAGTTATTAGACCGAGCTTTAACGTTTCAAGACTTCGTTTCACATAAGAAGTTTTTATATTTTTCTAATAAAACACTATATAGATAGCATACAAGGCAATTTTACTTTCACCATCTTGTTAATGTACTTTAAATTCCGCATAAACAAAGTAAATCAATGGCAATAACAAAAATTAGTCAATTAAAGTTGCATATTGTTGAAAGCATTACTATACGCTTCGCAAATAAAATTTAAATCGCATTTGTATTCGTTAATAAATCAAATGAATCGCCTTCAGTGTCGAAATCGTGCAATTTTACTTTCTTTGGCCGTTTTGATTATTAATTATTCGAAAATGCAAAAAATAACGAATATACATCAGGATTAATGTACTTTTTAAACCCTCTGTCAGAATTAAAAGAGGGACTTTGGTCGCTTGCCATATAATATACTTTTATATACCAAGTGCCTTTTTTAATCCTAAGATCGCAAGTGCATTTCGCGAGCGACAGCGGCAGAAATAATCGCTCGTAGAACTAAAAAGCACTTTAGTCCTAAGGTATACACACTATTTTTGCAGTTTACAGCGTAACGACATTGCAATAAGCCCAGCTATAAGCTACTACAATGTTGAGCAAAAACATAATTTTATAGTCTAACTCGAGCGTACATTGTTTGGGTCTTAATTCGTACGTTTTTTAAGTATGAATCATGACCAGGTTAGTTTGAATCCAACTATAACAAGACAGACTTCGGCTGGTATTTGATGATGCAGCTTCACTCTATACGACGAGTTATAAATGGTTAATGATCACAGAAGATAGACAAATTACTTATAATTTGATTTTCTCAGTATTGGCGATTGGTATACGAGGAGGATTTCATAAATAATGCACATTATTTTTTATTTACTTAGATGTTTATTTTTTTGATATCTCTTTAAAATCCATCTACATCGTATCCCTGCTTCTCAATTATCGCATTACAATGTGTAGTAAGCGTTGTAAATACAGTCCTGTTACACTTGTTTCACATGGAATTCTATCTGTCATGATAATTCCATGACGATCATAATCGAAGATCATCATTTGGTTCACGTTTGATTGATTTTAAGAACTTCCTCCTCACTTGTTCAACTGTGATATCATCTTTGGTTTAAAGTCACTAATATACGTTTCATTAAGAGCCATGATTCGATGCAGAAAAGATTAACCTTCCAAGAGTGTTTGTTTCTGTTCAGTACTCAAACAGTGAGGTATTCACCGCGCAGAAATTTTTCTCTTGTTTAAATCATTTCTCAGAATTTGGAATACGAATGTTGTTGAAATTCCCGTGGCTGCAGAAAGTTCTTTACATATCGCACGACGATCTTAGGAGCATCTGCTATAAGTTTCACACTTCTATCGTTTGTCGATGTTTTCGGCTTTCTTAGACTTTCATTATCGTTTAAGCTTCCATGACCCAACGAGAAACTATGGTCAACTGTTAATGCGTCACACACTTCACTTAAAGTTTTATGAATTTCCGTTGGGGTTTTGGTACGTAAATTTTCGGTCTTAATGTACGATCTTTGATCCCCGACAGTTACAGTATCTGAGAATGGTGGAGACTCCATTCCTAAATCAGTTAATTCAACAACGATACATGCTATTGACGCAGCAAAAACATGAGCTTATTCCTCAAACCTTGAACTACGACTGATGTAACATTCACTTTCGACGCATAATTCACCACGCTGCGCTGCCAACCTGCGAAGCGGTTATGAAATATTCCTCGTAATACAGGTACAAAGAATTTTACATCAACATATTGAAGTAAATAAATTTTGTTGTCGTTAGCTATCACATAATTTAACAAAAGACGAAAGACAACTTCAGATAGAATGGTGTCGGAATACACAGATTACTACTACCAAAATAATTCAAATGGTACACGGGACACCAACGCAGGAGAAGAAACAAGGCGATATGACTGTGAACCGGAAACAAAGCATTAAACGACTCTCTGGACACTGTTGGTAAAACACGCTTTTCTTCAAAACTGGTCATGTTGAAGCGATTGCTTTGGAAGAAAGGCGCACTGTAATTGCACTACAGACTGTAATTGAAATTTTGTTTACTTGCAGTAATTAGGAAAGTGCGGGAAAAGCTGATTATAAGTAAAATCGAACTACACCGTGATAATGCCCCTGAGCAAATATCACGTCAAACAGCTAAGTTTTTAGCGGATTCTAATAGTAAATTAATGACTCATCTGCAGATGAAGCTATTGATGCATATATCACGAGCAGGTTCCTTGTATAGCAAAACTAAAGTGGAACATTTATTTCCCGCATTGGATTATGTAAATGTGAAAATTGAACCTAATTTTGAAAAACAATAAATATATTATTTAAAAGCATATACTCTATTACTACACTTTTCCAGAAAATTTCAGTAATGCCCTCTTACGTATACGATTATTAATTCAAAAAATTTAAATTTGATATTAATTAGTTAATAGTTATTTACGATACAAGTTTCGTAAAGTATAAGATTATGATAAGCGACGGGAAAATTGACCAACGAAGTCGAAAGGCCGAGTTGAGCAACCCGTCAATTATTGTAATATACGTTTACGATACGAATATTGTACAAAGTTTTATCTATTATCATAAAAGTAACTAAGCGAAAGTCTATAATTTTTAATGTGAAATTTAATGCATGAAATCATATGAACGAAGTTGCTATAGAAATTGTTTCATTTTAGCATCGTAATGAGCTATTTTACCTCACTAGTGCTGTAATGAGTTCCTTTACCGCACTAGTGCGGTAAAATAGCTCATTACGATGCTGAAATTAATGTCGTAAACTAAATTATTACGCTATGGTAATAGATAAAATATCTAAACCCATTTTTCGATTTGTATGAATACAAATTAGTGAAATATTAATTATACTGTAATTTAAAATGTAATTTATTCACAAACACCATAAGAGAATTTATTATAAATTCGCAGTTTCCGCAACTTTTTAAATGAGAGGAACGTGTGTAAAATAATTGTGTACAATTAATTACAGTTAAAAAAGCGTGAGCTGATGTAAGCTTTTTGTTTTTCTACCAAATTTATCGAATAACAGTTCGCGTAAAATAGAATAAACAATTACATCACTGGAAAATATTTAGTTTCTAAAACGGTAATGGGATAATATAAAAGTCTAACGAAATTGATTTTTATTATGGACATAAGTAAATAGTCTTTAAAACTTTAAACCAATTTTTCGAGAAAAAATAGCTAATGATGGAGCAGCTTTGAAAATTTAGAAAGATAACGCAATTTATTTCTATATTCATGCTTGACTTAAATTACGAATAACCGCGCTTGGAAACGTAATAGAGTAAGATTTATAACTAACGTCGCATAACAGTCAAAGAGACGCCGTTTTATAGATTTTGCAACTGCCGCACTTTTAACTCCCTTAAAAAATAAACAAACTAAAAAGCAACTCAAGCGTAAAAAATCTGTTGTCTTTGGAATGTCGCTAACTGTCTTGTGATATCTTAAAAATACTCATAGCACAGCCACGTTATAATATCTTTATATAGTATATATGATGATTATCACCTGAGATGGAATAAATGATGAGACCCCAGCAGGTAGAAATTATGAAGTACATTTTTCTCGTGCCGCACAATTTTCTTTTAAAATAAATAAAATATAAATGTCATCTAAATGACATAGTCACTGACCTAAAAATTCTTGCACAACCATCAAAAAGGTCCGTGAAACCTTTACATAATATACTTATATGGTTTGTACAGGTTTCTGTAATTTTCAGCTTCATATATGTACATTTAGTACATGATATACAAGGATCTTTGTTTGCTTAGCCAAGTCACTATTACGTTCTTCACTTATGATGGTCAGATAACAGTACTCTCCAAGAGTACTATTCGCGCGGTAGATAGTGTATAAAGGTAATGTTTTCGTACATGGTCCGTTGTGAGGGTGGTCACGACTCGAAATAAGCTTGCGGCAATTATTTGTAGCTCGAAGACGTATGTGGTAAAGGGCACCAATCGGTCGTATAGATAGCATAAATGGAACGTTAGACAGTGATCGACAACGGTCCGCATCGCTAGCAACAGTTGACAGAAATACGGTTAATGTATCCCAAATAAAACAATAGCTTCCAACAACTAGACATATAAGGATTTATTTAAGAACCAAGTCCGGGATACACACAGCTTATATTATTAAATTCAACAGTAATTTACGAACATAAAGGTCCAGAACAATCACTTAGTGATATAAATATCCAGAGTGCTTATTTCCAAATATAAAGGCCCAGAATTTCCTTGTTTACATCAACTGAATCTAGGTGATTATAGTATGTTTAATTTAGAAGTATTTAAAAATTAACCTTCTATTTCACACGCCTACTTGGCCAGGAGGGCAAGATGGGTGTTATTTTAATTAAATTCACATCCCAAAATTACCGCTGCTTGTCCCTATGTTGGGTGATTCTGATACATGTACAATTTTCACAGTGACATCGGACTTCCAATTCATATCATATATTTATAAATTATAAAGGAACGGTATGACCTGAATAGCGTACACGGCATCTTCAGGAGGAAATACATGCAAGAGTCCCTTCAGTAACAGTAGTTATGTGGTTACAGTATCCTAATGACTAGAACTAGGTCAGCATCATTTCCATTATTCAAAGGGACCGACAGTAGATGCCGAGATAAATTCACCTAATTAAAGAAGTAAAAATTAATATTAAATATGACAGGACCTTACAATAGCATACCGACGTCGTTTATGGAAGTGGGACACAGAAATCGAATATCTTTGCAAACAACTAATTTTTTTAAAAACACCCTAGTAAACGTTAAATGCATGCAAAAACCAACGAAACATGGCGCTTATTTAAATTAAATATATTAAAAGCGCAATACATAGCAAAAATACAGTTACGCATTTCCTCATCTTTGTAATAGATTTGACATAAATAATCTTTTGAGCTTTTAAACTAATAGGGACATTAAGATGCAGCACAGTGTGAAATTTCACTTGTGATTCCTATCAATTGCAGTAGCTTAGATATGGGAACACGCATTGTTATGCTGCTTATATTTCCTCTGCGGTTTTGTTTAATTCTTTCTCATAGTTTTGTCGGAAGTATAGTAAGGTAATCTTCTGTACTTTTTCATTTTTGTAAAAATCTATAAGCAGAACACCCTGACCACAGCACGACATTGCCGGCATATCAACGGATACTTTATCGGTGACGGGAATCACAGTAATTTCTTTGACAGAATAAGTTTAGGGATCGCGACAAATGTGGTCAATCTCTTTCTTGCAACGTCGTCAACATCTGTGGAAATCATTTTGCAAACTTTGGCCATTGACCATCAGTAATCATTCATATTTCAGCTATTTCATTTTAGAGTTATTTGCCATTACCAATTTTTGCATTTTTGCCGCAATTTCAGCAATTTGCGCTGTTGCCAACGACCATTTCTTTCATCAATCTATAGGCTTATTTTTCCCTCAATCAAATTTATTTGAGCATTGTTTTACTTTAGATACAGATGGATCAGCATTTTCGTAGGCATTATCTAGACGTTATACCATTTTTGTAAAACAATCTCCTTCCTTTGCATGAAATTTGATGATCATGTTTCTCCAAATATCCTTTGGAATAAAAAGCAAACTATTTAACATTTAAGCTCAGAACTGTGTACCCTAACTAATTGCAAGGATATTCCAGAAAATAAAGAACGTTTGCGCATCACACGCGGCACCGATCCCCCATAACCTCGATTGAATATGCGCCAGGCAACTTCAGTTCCCGCCTCAGCGTGAGCCGAGTATCATTGCGGCGAGGAGACGCTTGTGTGTTTTGTGATCATTCTGCCAATAGACAATCCCGCCAACTGCGAAGTGCGTAGTGTCATTCACCTTCTGAATGCACAAAATATTCGGCCTATCGAAATTTATATACAAATTAAGCAAGTTTATGGTGAAAATGTAATAAACAAGCCTTCAGGGAGGAAATAGTCCATAATGTTTAACCAAGGAAGAACCAATGCGCACGAAGAAGAACAGAGTAGAAGTTGAAGAAAAATTTTAGTAAAATCAGTGTTTCACTTTGAGCATATTACACAAATCTTTTTTACAAATTTCACAATCTCTGCTTTATGAAATAGTGACAGAACGTCTGGGCTATAAAA
Organism: Phrixothrix hirtus; assembly: GCA_024586415.1. Lineage (NCBI taxonomy): Eukaryota > Metazoa > Arthropoda > Insecta > Coleoptera > Phengodidae > Phrixothrix > Phrixothrix hirtus. The sequence continues at coordinate 5,862 of JAHWXV010068127.1, read as the reverse complement.
AAATGTGTGCTCGTTGGGTGCCTAAGTTCTTGATGGATGTCCACAAAGCTAAACGGATTGGACGAATTTCTCGACCGCACTGTAACGGGAGATGAAACTTAGGTTTCTTGCAAAACGCCGGAAACCAAGAGTCAATCTATGGAATGGCAATACTTGAACTCGCCCTCAAAACCTATAAAAGAAAAACCAAATTTGATAACCAGAAACTTGACGGCAACGGTTTTTTAGGACCGAAATAATTTAATCTACTTGGAGTACATGCCAAGAGGTGAAACTCAGTGGCCTACGTTGAAAGTCTGAAACATCTTTGGCGCGCCATGCAAAACAAAAGGTGCGGAATGTTGTCAAAGGTGGTTTTGATCCGCAACAATGCTCGACCTCACACCAATGCACAAACACAGGAAGAATTTTAAAAGCATAGGTGGGAAATCTTCGGTCATCCTCCTTATAGCCTTAACCTGGCACCAAGTGATTTCTATTTATTTCCGAAATTGAAGGAGTTTTTAGGCGGAAAACAGTTTGACAACGACGAAGACTTCAGACAAGCAGTAACATTATGACTCCGATCTTTCGCGGCTGAAGAATACAACATCGACATCGAAAAACTGGTTACACGATACAGCAAGACCCTTGACAGCTATAGCGATTACATCGAAAAATAGATTAAGGTGCTGTGATGTTGTAAATAAATTTGTGTGATGGTATCTTTTGTTTTTTCTTAGTTATAGCAAAACGTTCTTTACTTGCTGGACGAGCCCCGTATACAGTCAAAATTGTGACAGTAAAAATTCAATTATTTTAGACAAGGTAACTGATATTGGCAAAGTATTTCTTTGTTCATCGTATAATGGTCGTCCAGTACATTGTACATGTAGCTATTATATCCGTGTTAATGTATTTATTAACTTATCAATCCTTACATCATCCTGAAATTGAAATGCTGTCATGTTTTAGACATTCCCAAAACCTTATGTTGCTTTCATTTTTATTTGGGTATCCTTCCATTTAATTTTGCATCGAATATTTCATTGTCGTTTCGTTGATTAATGTAGTTTAGATACCACATTGCTGATTTTAGTAGATGTTTTTCTGAGGTGTTGCTGCTCCATAGAATTATCACTTATTATGTACATATCGCTGTTAAAAAACATACTTGTAAGGTGTATTTGCAACGAAAAGCAGTATTAATAAGTTGCTGCCATAGAGTATCCTTGAGGGCGCGATATTTTGTGTAGGTAAATACGGATTGTAGAGAATCATTTAGTGTTCTATATTTCTATGAACACGAACATCAAGTCTGGAGATCATTTTCATGAAATCCAAATCTTATTGGATTTACTAACGAACCAGTTAAACGAATCTATGATTCCAGAAAGGCCTTTGTATCTAGATGGATTAATGGTTCCATTTTAAGGCACGTTGTTATTTACACGGTGTCTAAATAGCAAAAAGTATCAATATTGTGTTAAATTCTTTAACTTGTGCAATAAAAATGTTATATTTTGCAACACAGGGTATACGCTGGAAAGATAGCGCAGATAGGTACGGTAGTGTCAAGTAAGACTGTTATAGAATTAAGGGAGCCATATTTATGTTTTGGGCGAATATTATATGTTAGGACTGGTATAATTTTATCACTTTAGTATAAAAATTACTTTATTACCTCCAAGAAGAAAGTGTTTAGTAGAAAAACTTACACCCATAAACATGTTACTATGATGTTACCAAGAATAGACGATGACATGGCGTTAAAATGAGAAGCTAGTAAGATGTCCTGCTACAACTTTTAGACAGTTTTAGGAGACGACGAAATTAAAACAAAAGCTATAGTAGAATATAATGTGCGAATTATAGAAACTTTATTACAAATGAATTCAAGTAGTTGATGTATAGGTCATTGGAATGGTATTACAAAATTACATTCGATACTTTATTAATTATTGATCTTGAAAATGACTTGCCACTTTATGCTACAATAACAAAAAGTAAGGTAGCATTTGAACAGAAATAATGAGATACAACCAGGTAAACATAACTATACAAAGTAGATGCTATAATGATATAGTTATAAGACACCGAGAAACGAATGCTCAAAAGGATATTCCACAAATATGAACAAGTGCTGTTAATACCAAAATATTTGAATCAAGCTGTATCTCTAATAAATTTTCGAAAGTCGAGTAACCGGAAGTACTTAATGTATTAATTGCCAACAACATATCTCAAAAACTAAACATGATAGATGAATGAAATTATATATTTAAGTTTTTTGTCTTCTACACGTGAGATGTCAAGAATTTAGGTAAAACCTAATGACTGGAAGTGCCATTTTATTCTTGCAATTTTTAAGTTTTGTGCGATTTTCTAGAAAACAGCTATAACTTTTATTTTAAATGTGCTACGGTTATTTTGTGTTTAATGCCCTTTACGTGAACTTAACCCTTTTTCTGAAAAAATGTGTTGAAGCAACTTGAATGGGTGACCGTTACAATTATCATTTCCAAAATAAATGTACACAATAATCTAATCATTTATGGACACTATTGACATATCTATATGCGTAAGAGAAAGTTGTGTGTTATTTCACACCAGATCTTTTTTAATACTTTGCTACCATTTATGATGATTTACACTAAATTGCGTTTCAAATTTTAATTTGGTTTTCACTCTTGTTTCTCTAATATAGAGTTAGATAAATTCAGAAGTATTGTTTAATTTTTGTTATGGCTCATACAGACACTCATTTTATGTGTTTATTTCATGAATTGATTCAAATAATTATTTTTAAGGAGACCTCTGTTGTCTATAATTTTTAATATAATTCTTTGTAAAAATACAGATTCACTTCTGACCTTCAATAAGATTGCAGTAGAGAGCGCCCATAGTTAACTTTTATTTTCATATCTTAAAATTTTTAAAAATTCACCACATGTGCAACGATCTATCTAAAATGGTCACCTCTTGACCCTTATGGTTTAAAAAATTGCTGATTGTATGTAATTAAAGTTAAATAAACATAAATAACGTTATTAAATCTTTCAGGTTTGCCTGTTAATAATTACTAATTAAAATTAACTTAATTGAAGGATACAAATTGTTGAAATTTTGAAGGTCATACGTGCATCTCATTTTTAAGAAAAAAATTTCATAATTCATTGTTTTATAAAATTCTGTTCAGGTAATTATAGTATTAATCCGTTATAATTAAATTAATCTTTATATTATAATTACTGACTAAGCCTCAATTGTTTCGAGGCGAAACGTTTAACATTTTCTGTTGTTTTTCAAAATAATAAATGTTATATTACTGAATAATTTGTTCATTTTTAATGTCCACTTAGTTCGCAAATTTAAACCACTTTAATTAATCTACGATTAGACAATAAAATCACACTATTCAATATATATATATATATATATATATATATATATATATATATATTGTGGTAGGTAGAACCACATACATACGTAAAGTTAAAGACATGACATTGGGTATGTATACTCATATTTCAAACAAACTGTATATAGAGTTGCATAAATGTAAAATAATTTGATATTATTATTATAGGAAGATGACTTAATTAAAAAAGGTTCAATTCTCAAAAGGGAAAACAATAGATAAAAGAATATAACAAATTAAGAGCAAAAATTGGAATCGAGAGAAAATTATCAAGTCAAATTTCAAAATAAACAATTGTATATAAATGTTAATATAAGCAAAATTTAGAATGTTATGTTAGTAAACACATGCAGGTGAAATACCTGAAAACTTGCATTAACTAATTGTAATAATTTATATAAACATAAAAAATTAAGCTTAATTCCTAAAATCTTCTAACTGAAGCAATAAAATTAATTAATTCATATGTTAAAAATTATATAATACATGCAAATAAAGATTACAATATGAATAATTAAATATTATAGTGTAGTAACAGTGAAATATTAAAACAAATGTGTGAATTTTTGAATGCACCATAGGTCTAAAAACATAATTTTCTTCAAAATAATAATGGAAATACTATTAACCAGATGCTGTAAAACATTATGGGGGTGTTTTCCATCCATTTAATTGAAATTTTGCATAAAATTTTATAAATTTTAAAACATTTCAGCATGGACACAAACCATTTTGATGCCATGTTACCAAAGGTCTCCAAAGGATTTCAAAATTGTAAAATTATTTAATAAGGCTTTGTAGCATGATTTTGGCAATAATTTGAAGCAGGAACATGTTATCAAAGCCCAATTCAATCCCATATTCAAGATTTCATGTCCATTTAAAGATTAGCAAATTTTTCAGCACTTTCGGCCTACATTCTGGTTGAATCCTCACTAATTTTCAGTTGAATTTTGACCATCAATAGAGTATGTCATGCTTCTTACAATAAATTAAATTTAAATTGGTCCAGGTTGATCATTATACGAATCCTTATACTAAAACAAGTTCGGTGTTAAGAGGAAGGAAATTAATTTGAATAAAAATAAATTTTATTATAAACAGAAGAATTAAGGAGTGGAAGAATAATTTAGAGAATAATTTTAAAATAATTTAGAAGGAAGAGAGTTTAGCAAAAAGTTTAAATATTAAATAAATAAAATTTTTACCTGTAGAAAATACCCGATGTTACATTGCCAGGTGAGCAAACGTTTAACAACATTTAAGTAAATTCAGCTAGCTTTAGAATAGTGTTTTCGCTACCACTGCAATTAAAGAAGTATTTTTAAATTAATTTCATAAATGGTACTTCAAAACACTTACATCTATATGAAGAATTATATGGCCACCATTTTGTAGAAATAAAGCATAGATTTAATTTTACAACAATAAATAATTATTTACAAAGGATTTGGATAAATCTTCAGTAAAATCACAACACAACAATCAAGAAGTGTTCACGATTGTTAACATTAAGTTTCTATAAACAATTTTAATAACTTTTTAGCAATTATTTAAAAAAACACGGAACTCCAATGCCACTTCAACGTGTAAGAATGGAAAGTTCATTGACATTTAAGTAATTACAAGGCATCATAGAGGTATTCCGAGCATAGTGTATAAATTTCAAGACTACATTGTAAAAGGTTAGTGAAATAAAATTACAAAGATGATTACGAACGACTCCTCGCAATAATTAACAACTTATAGAAAAGACTTTTAAACAAATTTGAACTTAGACTAATTTTTTTTAACTTGTAGAATAAGTTTAATTTAATTCAAGTATTGAATAATTTTAGAAGTAACGTTTTTTGAATTTATTATTAGCGTAAGCATAAGACAGAATTTGTATTTTTTTGCACTTGACTGATAGCTAAAAGAACTCAAGTAAGATTAATTGAACTTTTCAATTATTTTGAAAATTGATATTTCTTTGTTATAAATTGAAAATAATTAAAATAAAAGGTTATCGTTTTACTAATTTGATTTTTAATTATTGTTTTGTGTGTAAAAGTTTAAATTTTATTATTTTTCTTACAGAGATTTGAATTTAATATTTTATTATCTGTGTTTATTGATTTGATGTTTTAATTTTTAATGTGCAGTTTTAATATGAAGTAACGTTGAACCTTTTAGAGCAAAGTGTAGGGTGGGTTACAATATATCCAGAATAGGCAGGTAACTTGTTTAACACAAAGTAACTAGAAATTTGAATTTAAGCAACAAATAAAACCATTTAACTTAATAAAAGCAAATACAAGTCTACTTTAATATAGTGGAATTTTAATATTCGTTCGAGCTCACTTTTTCGACATATTTAGTGAACAACTTAGAGGCCGTTCGTTCGAAGTTATACCATAATATATACATGTATATGTATATATATATATATATATATATATATATATATATATATATATATA
>JAHWXV010068110.1:0-20669 GCA_024586415.1 Phrixothrix hirtus | reverse complement strand
ATATATATATATATATATATATATATATATATATATATATATATATATATATATATATTAAGTTTAAATTAAATTTACAGGGTTTTGTATGTTAATTCCGTAACATTTGTCTGTCACCATAATATAGGTGTCGTTAGTATTTAAATTTACTGGCTTTCAGACTGCAAATGTCGTTATGTCGGTAATGCATTCAACCAATATTATCGATTTAATAGTTGATTTCGCAAAATGGATGAGGAACAGTATGAATTCTTGTTTATTTGTGAATTCTTGCATAATTTCAAGGTACTCGGGTGTTTTAATGACAACAATAGCTAGACGTTTGTTTACAAATGTTGCAGTATTTATTTCAATTATATTTGTGCGATGAAACACGTCTCACATGTCTACACTGTGGGATGACGGGGATGAAAAACAAGTTTTCTATCCTACTATGCTAAGATAAAGGAGACGGAATATTATTATTTTCACCCACATGGATATTTACATTGGTCATTACAATTTAACTTGCAATTTCTAACTTTTAACTCAACGTTCGAAAATTAATACGGTTCTTAAAGTGCGTAACCAACTTAACCGAATTAAAACAAACATTTTTTGTAACCAGCTCTAATTATGAAAAGCAAGACCTTGTATTCCTTATAATCATTAAGGGATTAAAACAATCGGAAATTCTGTGTAGAACGTAATTTTTCGTAATCATTTGAAGACAAAATGCGTCCTCTTAGTACAGAATCTCGCTACGGTAATTTGTGCTCTATAAACGGATTATTCTGTTTATAAGTATAAATATTTTATTTTTCGGACGAGTAAATGTTTAAATGGACCTTTAGTGCACTCTGGAATGTATAGTCCGCAACCCATAATTTATATGAATTCGTAATCTAATTTGTTGGCAGGGAATAATGGTACGTGTTAACATTTTTCGTTAAAAGACCTAAATGAGTAGATATCTTGAATCAAATAGTTACATCAATTTTTCTAGTAATTACTAACGGTAAATTTGACTACAAAATAATTAAGTAATCCATGATAGTTTAGTTAACATATACAAAAGTACGTTTACAGGTTGTAGAATAACTTAATTCGAAAATATAAATTATACAACTTATTACGATGGTTAATAGGGAAGTAGAAATAATTTAACATTTTGATAATTAATTACCAGAAGCTAGTTATATCAGTTTGAAATTATAAAAGTATCCTAGTTGTGACGTATTAATAATATGCACAATTTAACAACTTCTAATCTAATGTTTACAAAATAATAGCCGATTATCGCTCTTTACGTTGTTATACTATATAACCAAGATAAAAATCCAATTAAAAAGAAATCTAGTTATACAAGAATAAACATGGACGGAAGCGATGTAAAAGTATATACAGGATGTTCAAAAGTAAATTCGAGTAAGTTCAAGTAAATTAAAGTAAAATGCTGCGGTGCTAACATATTAGTCAAATAACGGAATTATTGAGGTTTTTGAAATTAATTTGTAAAATTCCTTCATATTTAAAACAAACTAATTAAATAAAACAGGAGGCTAATTTTACGCTTTCAGAAACTCATTATAAAAAGAGATGCCATAGGTAAAAAGAGTCGTTTAAAAAGGCGCCATTCTGTGAGAGGGTTTACAGGTTTGTGACGAGTTGCTGATTTTTAGAAATAACTGTCTGATTGCTTTACAGTTTGTTTAAGTTAAAATTCATTTAATTATAATAAAATTCAGCAAACCGTCATTTACTTCATAAATTAAGTATAAATATTTAATTTTCGATTTATTAATGAAATATTTTATTCCAAAACACTGTATATATGTAACTGTACCGATTTACGCTGTTTTGCTTATATATTAATTTATTTTAAATGTAATCGAAACCATTTAACTATTGTTAACTGTTAAGATTTAGATAATTACTTTTTAGTTTTGAAAACATTGTTTATCAGGGTTCAGAAAGTTCAAGTATACGACCTCAAGTGTTAACTAAAACAACAAGGTGTTATGATAAAGCCTTATCGGCGATAGCACACTTTTCTGATTATAAAAATGAAATTTTTAATAACCGAAAACGTAAATAAGATATATACATATTAACATATTAACATATTAACAGACTAATTCTTATATCTTTCCTAACAAAATATTTAGATATATAATACAGTTTTTACTTATATCTGTTAATGTTTATAAAAATGACTCAAAAAGTTATGTTCAAATTGACGATCGGTATACTTCAGAGGGGCTCTCATTAAGCAAAAAGGGATTCAGCCGAAAAGCCTTTATGATCAGGCAGACCGTAGATTGAGATATTGAAAGGTTACTTGCGTTGTCAAGAGAACAGCTAGGTTCTAAAAATGTTTCGCTGGGGCGCCGGCTCAGGTTTGAGACTTCAAAGCTCGTACTATACGAAACGATCCTAATTCTTACAGGAGCTCGCTGTGAAGTGTTGATTGAGACAATTCAGATTTTCTTTTAGTGGATTAATTGCGAATGTGCAACAATTCGACAATTTAACAAATTACAATAGTGGATGTCTCATAAAGCATAAAAATGAACAAAACCTGGGGTACGGAAATGAAATCCCATGCACTTAACTAGTTACACGAACAAAGCAGCTGTTATTCGTGATAGCGTCAAGACTAGGCTAACTACTGAAGGCTGTATAAAGGGACGCGGGGATTCATATGTTCCCACGCAGTTATTACTGGTGTAGCCAGCATATAAGGTCACTGGATCCATAAATTAAATTGACGTGACTATTTTAACATTTTTTGTATAAATCAATACCAATTCTTTTACATTTTCACACATTGCAGTAGCATATAACTTTTATATTATTTTTAAAATAGATTTGAAGAATTATTTAAATTTACATTAATTAGAATTTTAAAATATTTGGTATTATTGTTCTTGTTAATAAAGTACTATCTAGATATTCTTAGGTATACCATTAAAACAATGCATAAAATTCATATACAGGGCGCTCCTGAATAGTTATTGAATAATTATCTTTCCAAATTATTTAGACGCGCTTAAAAGCAATCGATTTGATTTATTTAATGCATTAAGTTTACAATGTGTACAATAACATATTCAATTAGATTCTAATAGTGTTTTACAACATTTATTTTCGAAGTATTAAAATTCCTATCCTGTATAATCTCTATTTACAAAGTAATATGCAACATACATCTACTATCTGACGTTATTCTATTTTCATACGTACGATCTAACCAAATAAACAACATGCAGCGTGCTTTGTGTTACGTATGTATTATTCGTGTTACGGGAAGGATATGGATTTTAGCGGTGAGCTAGTCTTGTGTTAATTATATGGAATTTTTATGTCTTCAACCATTTGTACAGGCTCGTAGAGGAATCAATAACATATCGGCTTGAAATAAAATTGACCTAAAACCGGGATGATATATTTGTCAGCTAGCGCTGCGTTTATTTATATCTTTCTTGAATAAGTGCCCATAGAAACATATAAAATAAATCGATAGAATTTCAGCTATTGTAGAACTTTCAAACTAGAGTCTTTACAGCTCGACAAACATTGTTTGTGCAAGTGTAGGTCACCCTTCTCCGGATAAGAGGTTCGTAAGCTTGCTATAAACTGTATATGAGGAACACCAAGCCCTTATAACATCGCAACAGTAGTCCGTAGTAGTGCGAGAATCGCCAAGGCGTTTTGGAAAGGAATACTTTTATAATGAAACATCGTTACATAACATAGTTCGGAACTATTACAGGTAATTCCGTAATTAAGGCCTTGAAATTTTGTGGACCTATTATATCAATTTCTGGTTAATTTAGAAAACAAAAATTCCCACTCTTTGACATTCGTATGACAGAGAATTACTTCCATCTGCTAGCTGTGCTATATTCAATGGCAAGATTTCTTAAATATGTCGAGATCTTCCAAATCTCGAAATCTGCCTAACTGACACTACATACGCAAATCGTAATTCTTACTGAGTAACTATGTCTTGCTCTTTAAGAGAGGATACTACCGAAACTCTAACATATACTCTGATTACATTCGCCACTTCCCGAGTGTATATCCCGCGTTTATCTAAGTTGTGTTGAATGCTTTGTGGAATTAATCTCGGCGATACTTAATAATTTTTGAAACGATAATGCGTATATTGCAATATATTTACAAGTGTATGGCGGCAGTTGATCCTTAGAACATCCATCTAGGCAAACAGATATGTGGGAAACGCAAGGTTTGCCTTGCAATGTTGAGAACTATTTAGTGTAACTACATTTTAATATATTGGGAATAACAACGAATTTTATCTAATGTAAATAAACTCGATCACAGTATGTCACCAGAATTATAATTTTATTTAAACTAGAAAATTATATTTAATAGAAGCTTTACAATTATTATAATAAAAAACCTTAATAAGATGATTCTTTAATATTATGAACAATTTGAAGGATAGATTCTTTGGGTAAAAATAGGATAAAAAGATCGTTTTATTTGTCTGGAGGCGCTTTATTTCCTAGATACAGGGCGTTAATTTTTTTATAATTTGCTTTTAATAATTAATTGAAAATTTGTGTCGGTACATTTACCTTTCTCCCAGTGGCGTCTCAGGAGGCATGTCATTAATATAATAATACAATAATATAATATAATAATATATTAATAGGATAAAATAGAGTACGTTATGCTTTCTTAAATCTGATGTTTTTTCTTGATAGGGCAATTAAAAATTTAGGTTTCACGTTCCTTGAATCTTTCACGCACAGTGAATTCACAAAGTATTTGTACGATATGCAAATAGAGTAGATATCTGGTGGAACGCTATTGTAAATTGACCAAAATGGATAAAACAAGAAAACTAAGGAGAAGCAGAAAATTATTGTCCTGTATGATAGTAAAAAAAGTTTTAGTGAAATTGCAAACAAAAAATCGAAGAAAATTCACAATACAATATATAATTAACAAATGTAAAAAATCCCGATCAGTATATAATTTGAAACGTACAGGTCGTCCAAAAGTTTTAAGTTCTAGAGACGAGCGTAACGTAAGATAAGCAATTAATTTACTAGTGCACAGTTATTGGCAAATGATATTGCACTAACAACTGGGATAAAGGTCGGAGCTTTAACTATGAGAAAACTTAACAAAAGAGATGGATATCGGAGAAAAGTAGCACGAAAAAAAACATTTATTAGTGAAGTAAACAGGCAAAAATGTTTGAAATTTGCTAGGGAAAATGTAAATAAGTCATTAAATTTTTGGAGAAACTTATTTTTTTCGGATGAAATTAAGTTACAACCTCTTTGGTTCTGATGAGAAGAAAATGATTTAGAGAAATTAAAAGATAGAATTGTCTACTATCGATAGTAAAACATGGAGGATTGGAATGCCATTTTATGGGGGAAGGAAATAAAGAGCAAGGAAGCTGTACGTCATTGATGGCATAATGAATAATCGTGCTTATCTAAAAATATTGCAAGGTAATTTGTTTCAAAGTTCTTGAGTGTTGGGGATTAAGGAAGATTTTCGTTTTCAACAAGGCAACAATCTCTGCTTGGATGCTGTATAATGTACGAAATGGATTTGAAATCCCTTCTCAATCCTCAGATATTAATGTCAATCCAAGAATATAAAATTTCGAATAAAAACGATTTGAGGGATGCGATATAATACATAGACAAAAATTTATTGCATCCATACTAAGGCGACATCAAGTCATCATTGATGATGATGGTTTAGCGACAATATATTAATATTTATCGAATAACCTTTATTTTAATTCTTTATTTATTTATAGTACGTTATACGAATACACTTATCGTTCAAAGTTTTTTGAAATTTACTGTTTATAGCATAATTAATAAATTTTTTAAATAATTGCTGTCATTATATAATATTCCAAATGAAAATTAATAACTGTTAAGTAAACTCAATTACAATTCTTGTCCTTTTTTTACAGGTTTTAATTCGAATACTCTACGAATATTTTAGTACAACTGTATCTCTCTTTGTTTTGAAGAAAAAATACCTGCTTATAGTTTTGAATGCTTAGTAACTAATAATAATTGTGGTGCTGCTACTGCTTAACAGAGATCTGTATCACCTTCTGAATGATGCCTCTTGGTAAGCGGCCTATTTCCAAGTGTATTGTTTACTTTGAGGTCAAGGATATTGGGTTAATGTTTGTAAACCTCAACTTTGAGGAAGCTCCATAGGAAAGAATTGAACAGAATTAGACCAGTGAGCACGTGAACCATTGAATTAGTGACACTCAATGGTTCACGTACTCGCATGGAGATTAAATGACCAGGGGACATTTTCCTTAAAACAACAATTAAATTTTGGGCTGTGTAGACCTTGGAACCATCGTAGTAAAACCATAGAAGTCTTACACTCAATACTTCAAACTGTGCAGAATTACCATATACCGTTTGGAAGTAATGGTAATCGCACGATAAATTATGGAAAACGAATCAAATAGAAACTAAAACGTGGAAAATGAGCATATTGTTCAAATTTGATCTAATTCTTAACTTACCTAATAAAAATGGTGTAAATAATTATAGAAAACTAACCAACGAAAAACTAAAACTAATTTCTGTAAAAGAGAAGAATATTAGCATAATGTTCAAATTTTATCTAATTTTTAACCTACCTAATAAAAATGGTGGTATAATAGACAAATGCCATTACTTGAGACAACATACTACGAAACATAGTATGTTGGGGACAATAACACTAAACAATCCTTGTACTAATAACTACTATTAAATTTTTTTATTGAGTTGCCTCAATTGCTTGCAAGATATGTTCCGGGTCTCCGACTTTCTAATCTACTGTAAACCAACTCAGGCAAAAGGCAATCATAGAAAAAGTTCTTCAGTTGTGTCTTCATTTTGCAATTATAAAAATCTGTGTCGTAAGCTATAGATTCGTATTTAATTCCTAAATTAGTTCATACAGCAAATATACAAAAATTCCGTTTCGTAATTTTTAATTGACCTTATGCTTTCTATTAGTAATACCATCTTGATTTCAGAAAGTTATTTTTCTTTTTGCTATACCTTCATCGGACGTAATGTCTTTTCCTGAGTAAGGACATCTAACTTCCGTTATAGTTTTTTCATACATGATCCCACCCGGACTTGCAGCCGGATATTGGTCAACTGCATCAACAAGTATTCCGAACCTCGTTATTTTTTTGCCTATTAATCTTTCTAGACAAGCTATTCCCTTCTTTTCAAACATTCTACCATGCTCCTTATAGGTTTTGGTCTATGATCTATGATCAATTTTTTTCGACTTGTTTACAGTTTTTTTGTATATATTTCGTAAAATCTAGAAGCTGTTATTGTTTTCTTTCTTTTTCTGTACCAAACAGGAGATTTGTTTTGTAATTTTGTTTGATTTTCGATCAGCTATAGTTCTGTTGGCGTTTTGTTATAATTTATCAAGTACTTGTCTTTTGCAATTCTATACTCTTTTGCTGAGAGGTCTGGTTTACAAAATTTCTCCCCGTAACTTTCATAGGTGCCAGTATACAGTCGTTGTTTCAGGTTGGTTTTATGTTTCAATATATTTCGTAGGTTTTGCCTAATTTCTGCTACTTTCCCATAGTTTGGCGAAAGTACTCCTATTTAATAATTTTTTATGAACCATATAAAGAGGTCTTTTTGTATTGAAAGCAACAGCAGCTGCTAAACATCATGCTTGGTATGATCGTTTGATACAAACGTTAATTCTTTTTTCACCAACAAATTTCTCAATAATTGAATTATACTGTTCAACCATGTTATTATTGTAATTAAATATTAAACTGTTCGCATGTTTAACCAAATTGTGAATTATGAACATTAATTTTCCATGGAATTCTGTAATCAATAACTTAAAATAGGAATCTAGGAATAATCGGTAGGTGTACTTACAAGTTAATTTAATGTCCGACATCAATGTGTTGGGAGAGTCGTCGTAAGCCTTATTATAAAAATATGCAAGTTCTAAACATTGATTGTGTTCACTAAGAATATGACTAATACTACTTAATATATCCTTTTCTAAATTTTAAATTGTATAATGGATACGGATTAAGGTCTAAAATTTTCTTATAGCAGCTACTATCTCCGTCAGATATCATAAATTTATAAATTAATCCATGCATAGCCACACTTCGATCGAAACCTTCATATATGGTTGCCGATTCCATCGCCGTAAATGATCCAGACCAGTTCTTATAATACTGATGACTCGGTGTAGTATATCTCTTTTCACTACGTTTACAAATTATACAAAATTTGTTTTTTACGCCTGTATATAAGATCTTTCTTGTTTTATATCCAAAAATGGTAGCACATCCCGATAATAAATTCTAATTCGTTTTATAGTATCTCTTAGCCCACGATTCAACACAAACTACTGTTATAATATGTATTCCTTCTGCAGTATTCTAACCACTTCTGGTAGCCAATCTCTTTTCTTCCTTACTGGCTACTAGCAAATTTTCCACTGCGTAAATATGTCAATCAGTAACTTCGGTTAAATGAGTATAACCAGAACCAACATTCATGATTCGAATTATGGATGCTTTATTTGTACCTTCACTTAAAATGAGTGCTTTGGCCATACTGCAAATGCTACATTTAAATTATAGCGTTGAATCAAAGCCATGACGTACTTCTTTTTTTAATAATAGGTTATTAAACGTACATCCAAATTTATCATTGTGGTTTTCTATTATTTTTAATTGGTTAATTAAATTTTGCATATCAACGACTTGAAGTCCGTCAATTTGTATTTATTAAGCAACTTGCGACTCTCTTGAAATTTCCATGTCGAAACCATCTTCCGTTGTTAAAATTGAAGAGGACGTTTTTGCTTCTTGGTCAGAAGGGGCACAATATTTCTTTTTCTTCGGTGTTTTGCTTTGATTTTACTAAACTTTCTTTCGATATTGAACTGAAGTTCTGGTCATATGTGCCTCCAGTGTCATTCAAGTTTTTAGCACACTACAAGTTTTAGGTACATACTTATGTAACATATATTCATAATTAATATGGTATATACAATATGTATAGAAAGTCAAATATTAACTCACCTATACTGATAAAACTTCTTAGGTACATTTTTTCTCGCCAAAAAGATTTCATCTACCTGGAATGCGTTATGACGTCAACGATGATTTTTAAATGGAGATTCAACATTTTCTCCGCAAAAATAGAAAGCCATCATTTTTTTTAAAAGCGATAGCATATCTATATCATCTATTCACGATATTTCCTTCGTAAAATCGGCGCATTTAAGCGTTCTCCCCGTTATCTAATTTTTTATGGCAAACCTTGTATATGTCTCATAAATTAGTGTTATGAAATCCAATTATAGAATATCGCAATACTTGGAAAAATGTGGGCTTTTCATTTTTTACTTAAAGAATCATCGTTGTCTTCATAACTCAGGAGTTTGTAAAGAAAAAATTGTTTATTGGAGAGAAAAAAATAAGCAATAAAAATAAAAATAAGGTGTTTAATGTTTTCAGGAAAACTATTGATAGCAGAATAAATTAATTTATACGTGGCTTTCTAAACACCCTGAATATCATAAGTAATAAAAATACTTTTCCAGAAATTTTATTTCAATACAACCCCGATATTTGGTTACTGTACGACTGCAATGTATATGCGATTTATTTTCTTTACTCTAGTCCTTAAATTTTTTTCAAGTTTTCGTAACACCATTTTTGTTTTCCACATCGTCATCCGAAATCATTGTTCTAGATCATTTAGCCGTTAAATGTTCATTTTCAAGTTCAAAATCCATAATCGGTCGGATAAATTACACACACTAATGCACAAGGTAAATAATACTACTGGTCGGATAAATTGTAAAATGCGTGACTGCTAATTAATAAGTCAGGAGACCTCCCACCATTCCCTTGAATGAAATGCTTCATAACTTTGATAGGCTTAGGACCTGTATAATTCTTTGAATACTTAGGTATTATGTATTTGTATTTATTTAAAATTTTCCATGCTTGTGGTTTGAAAATCTCTTTGAAATATGCAAGCAATTGCATTTACCTATGTATGTGAGAAGCAAATAGATTTAAATCTACTAACTAAATTAAAGTTTTTACGGTTTGATGCTTCTTTCCTTTCAATAAAACCAAGGTGATATATATATTTAAATTTTCTCCTTTTTACCCAAAAATATTTACTGTTAATATTTGTTCCATCTATTACGATATACCCAGTATATCTTTAAATAAGTAGAAATAAATTCTAATTTTCATATACATATTTTTTTTTAAATACATACTGTAACGAAAACTAGAAACAATAGAAATCTGATGGAATATTCTAGAAACATCCAGTACCTTTTTCTAGAATAGAATAAATGATGTAATCCCCAAATGACACATTGCAGTAACTGATATCTGTCAATCGAATTAGGTCAGCAATGAGTCAGCATTACAATTTATTACATCATTATTATGAGTAATATTCTAGAATATTCTGCAGTATTGCTCTGGAATTTATCTTTTATAGATAAAAAGCACATGAAATTCTCTTGATTAGTTTTTGTTAGAAACTTGTACTGTTCATTACTGCTATAAATATAAATATACATAAATAGAAATATAAATGTTTGCTGTTAGTGGATTGTGAAATAAATATTGAAATAAATAAGCGTAGTATTAGTGAATATAAATAAACTTATAAAAATAATTAACTAGTTTCGTTACATTGGTGCCAGGTGTGAGATATGTTTTAATAGTTGAACTCATATACTACAATTAGATAAAAGCTAGTGTTAATTGTTTTTTATATGCCAGTAACAAGTAACGCCGAAAAAAAAATATGGAGGCGTTGATGGAAATGTTGCAAAAGCTGCAGAAAGAAATGAAATCCAATCAAACTAAACTATAAGAAAAAATGGATTCCAATCAAGAAGTAACGAAATCCAATCAAACTAAGCTGCAAGAAAAAATGGACTCCAATTAAGACAAAATGGAATTTATTCAAACCAAATTACGAAAAAAATGGTCTCCATAAATTCAAACCAAAATAAAGTCCACGAAGAAATTACAAACAAATTAAAGGAGGTAATGATATCGATCAATGGAAATCAAAGTAAAATACAAGCGGAAGTGGAATAATTTAATGCAAGCCAAAGTAGAATACAAGAGAAAATAGAATCCAATCAAATTAAACTACTGGATCAAATTGATTCAAGCCAAAATGCAATAAAAGAAGTAATTGCCAGTAAATTAAGAAAAGAAACAGAAGATGTTACCAATGAGATGGCAACAAAATATGAGGAAGTAACTAAAAAGTGTGACGAACTCCAACAAAAGCTTATTCTCCTTACCGTAAATAGAGAAGTCAGCATGACTAAGAAGGAGGCGTCCCTAGTTCCTCATCAACAATCAACTGAAGCCAATATAAGCAAGTTAAACATTTGCCTGTTATTGAAAATGGCATGTCAAGTAATAAAAGACACATTTAAACACCCACGTATGATGGGAAGACATCTTGGGCCAACTACCACAAACAATTCGTAGCAGCCGCAATATCAAATGCATGGACCAGTGAAGAAAATGCAACTGCCTTAATATTGGCTCTACGTGGGAATGATTTAGACACTCTTCAAAGAATACCAGACAATCTACAGAATAATTTCGATTGCCTTGTGTCACGATTAGAAATACGATATTGAGATGAACACCTGCAACGGGACTACTGTGCCCAATTAAGAAATCGAGTTCAGAAGATTGAAGGGAACCCCCGGGACAGTATGTCGGTATATTTCCCACAGATGACAGTTTGAAAGGAAGAACAAATGTTGTGACATACAAAATAAATACCGGTAATGCCTAACCAATACGTCAACGACCAAGGAGGTTGCCTTTATCCAAAAGCGGCGAATCTGAACAGATAATCAAGGACATGGATCACGAATGAATGATATAGCCATCCACAAGCCCCTGAGCATCACCAGTTGTACTCGTTAATAGGAAAGATGGTAGCACCAGATTTTGTGTGGATTACTGTTGTTTAAACAATGTGACCAAAAGAGATAGCTACCCTCTACACAGAATTGACGACACTTTAGTCGCGCTTTCTGGCTCCAAATTATTTTTGATTTTAGATATGAAAAATGGATATTTGGAAGTCAGCATGGAACCCGAACACCGGGAAAAGACAGCATTCTCTATTGGATTGCATCTCTAGCAGTTCACTGTGATGCCTGTTGGCTTGTGCAATGCACCACCGACGTTTGAAGTGCTAATGGAATTGATCCTGAGAGGATTGTCTTGGAAAACATGTCTGGTATACTTGGACGATGTCATCTTTAACGGAAAGACCTTCGATGAACACCTGAAAAATCTCGAAGAAGTGTTTCAAGCACTAGGAAGTGCACATCTACAACTCAGTCCGAAAAATTGCAACTTGTTTCAAAACAAAGTGAAATACTTGGGTTATGTATCCTCAAAAAAGTTGTGGCAGCCGACCCGGAGAAAATTGAGTCCGTACGAGAATGGGCACAACGGAAAGATAAACATGAATTAAGAAGGTTGTTGGGGTTATACACTTACTATCGCCGTTCTGTACGTGGACCAGCCATATTAATGGAAAAGTAACTTCCAGGAGTCATTTGAAACACTGAAACTATCATTGATAACGGCACCTATACTCAGTTACACTAGAATAGAAAGAATATTTGTCTTAGATAACGATGCAACTCACGTCGGCATCGTTGTAGTGCTATCGCAAATCCAAGACGGAGAAGAACGAGTAATTGGGTATTTTAGTAAAGTGTTGTCCAAACCTGAGAGGAACTATTGTGTTACGCGATGATAAAGGTCGTTGAACACTTTTACAAATACATTTATGGGCGAAATTTCTTATTGAGAACTGATCGCGTAGCGTTGAAATGTCTCATGCAGTTTAAGAATCCAGAAGGCCAAACAGCGAGATGGATTGAACGGCTACAAGAACATGATTTTGAAGTTGAACATCATGCCAGAAAAATTCATTGTTATGCTAACGCTTTATGAAGACGGCCTTGCACAGAAGATTGCAAGCATTGTACTCGATTGGAGACAAAAGTTGTAGACCCTCTAGTTAACCGTACTACTGTAAATAACGACGACTACAACCGAGATAATGTCAAACAAGATCAAGGCAATGACCCAGTCCTGAAGGTGCTATTAAAATGGCAGAGTTAAACTCGAACACCAGGTTGGGAGGAAGTGGCCTCTTTTAGTCCCATTGTAAAAGCATATTGGTTCCAATGGGAACCCTTGCAAGTTAAGGGCGCCTTTTTCAAAGGAGCCCTGGAAAGTGACGATGGAAGTAAAACACGAATGCAGTTGGTGGTTCCGAAAAAGATAGAATCGGAAATTCTTCGACAGCTGCATGATGATCAATCAGAAGGGTATATGGGAGTAAATAAAACTCTGGAGAAGGTCCGTGAAAGATTTTATTGGATGAACTGCATGCACGATGTTAAGGAATGATGTCGAAAGTGTGTAACATGTGCACATGGGAAGGGTGCATTGGAGAGGCGAAAAGCACCGATGCGTCAATATAATGTGGGTAGTCCATTCAAAATGGTGGCCATTGATATAACTGGTCCATTTCCAGGAACCAAAGCAGGAAACAAATATGCCTTGGTTACAATGGACTATTTTAGTAATTGGACCGAATCATGCGCTCTGCCTAATCAAGAGGCAGTTATAGTGGCCGAGACATTGGTAAAAGAACTGTTTAGCCGTTTGGGGATTCCTTTGGAACTACATTCAGACCAAGGAAGAAATTTTGTGTCACCCTTGTTTCAAAGTGTCTTCTAACTGTTAAAAATACACAAAACAAGAACAACTGCTCTTCATCCACAGTTAGATGGAATGGTAGAATGCATGAATCGAACCATGGGAAAATATTTGTCAAAAGTTGTCTCGGATTATCAAAGAGATTGGTACTAGTACTTCCATCTGTTACTAATGGCATATCAATCAGCCGTACATGAAACGACAAGAGATACCCCAGCTAGAGTATTATTTGGACGTGAAATAGGACTACCGTGTGATTTGGAGTTTGGTAGAATGCCTATTGAGGAGGAGTTCTCTGGAAATGCATATCCTGAAAGCCTAGGAAAGAAAATAAATTCCATACATGAGAGAGTTTGCACCAACATCCAGATTGCCAGCGATCGAATGAAAGTCCCAGTATGATGTAAATTCCAAAATGGGAGGATTTCAACCCAATGATCTAGTTTGGTTGTACCAACTTTAGCGACAATGAGGCCTATCTCCCAAATTGCAAAGGTTTCGGGAAGAACGGTATAAAGTGATAAAAAGGATCAACGATGTAATCTACCGAATTATGAAATTTGCCAGAGGAAAGCCCAAAGTGATCCATATGAATCGATTAGCCCCATACGCTGGGGGCAACGCAAAACCGGAACAGCTGGAATTTGTGCAACGGGCGAACCAGACGTACCAGAGGAGTACCCCTTGATCCATTGTGTCTCTAAAGATGTCCGAATGTCCCGTGGTATCGCAGTTGAGTTTAAGGAGAGATATGGTGGGTAGAAGAAATACTGGAACAAGAGTCAGAAATTGGAAAGGCGTGTCACCTACTAGGTCGTCACCGCCAAGGTATGCGAAATATTCACTACTTTGTGACGAGGACAGTATCCCATCAAAAGTCACGTTATGAAGACTTGTGGGAGGCGTTATGGGATTTAAGAAAACGTATTTGTGCCAGCGCCAGTAGAAAGTTAGCTGTACCAAAGCTGGGCTACGATCTAGACCAGCTTAATTGGCGCGTGGTACGTAACATGTTGAAGGTAGTGTTTTGAGGCACTGGTCTCGAGATCGTGGTGTGTAGTTGGCATCAAAATAGGATTCCACCAGTCACAAAATCTGTGGACTGCCACTTTTTTGACAAATTGGGCTGCAAGTATGGATCACAGTGCAGTTTCCGACATTCGCCAACTAAGATAGATCCATCGCAAGTGCCAAGTCCAAGGTCACCATTACGGGACGTGACAGTCTTAAGGAAGGGGCAGTGTAACGAAAATTGGAAGCAATAGAAATCTGATGGGAGATTCTAGAAACATCCAGTACCTTTTTTTCTAGAATAGAATAGATGATGTAATCCCCAAATGACTCATTGCAGTAACCGATATCTGTCAATTCAATTAGGTTAGCAATGAGTCATAGCATTACAATTTATTGCATCATTATTATGAGTAATATTCTGGAATCTTCTTCAGTGTTATTCTGGAACTTATCTTTTATATATAAACAGCAGGTTAAATTCCCTTCGTCAGTTTTTGTTAGAATCTTGTACTGTTCATTACTGATATAATTTATATCTATACTTTATACTTAATTAGAAGTATAAATGTTTGCTTTTAGTGAATTGTGAAGTAAATATTGAAATAAGTAAGTGTGGTATTAGTGAACATAACTAAACTTTAATAAACAGTTAACTGGTTTCGTTACAATACTACATAATATGCAGGTATTTTGAAGAAATAACTTGAATAAGGATTTATTTTTAAGTATATATTTATCTTTACTACTTTATAGAAAAATAAATTAGTTACCATATTGTCGTTTGTAATGTGTAAAAATGGCGATAATAAAAAGCTATACAGCTAATAAATATATTTGAACAATAAATACCTAACTATATGTAACCTAACTTACACGATGAATATATTTATTCTAGTTGAATATTTTTAGTATGATGTAAGATTATTTTAGAGTAAATCACACAAATATTTGTGAAACGGAAACGATGTAATGTAAAATCGGCTGGTACGACAAGTTACTTCATTAATATAATTCCTCAAGGTATATAGCGCGACATCTACTGAATTCAAATCTCTGTCACAATTTAACTCAGTGCCCGTTGCAAATTTTTTAACCAAATTTTGTACATAGATTAATTCTTATTTTATTATTTATTATTTATTATTATTTATTAGAAGGATTTTTCAAAATTCCAAATATTCCGCTCGTCGATTTTTTTATTGAACAATATGGTACTTAATGATTAAAGTATTACCATAAGCTTTATAACACAAGCGTGGGGTTTTGACGTAGATAGTGTCGAAAACTTATGCATAAGTAATTGTGTCTTAAAAGAGTATCTGAGAGTGGTTACTCATAATGTCGAAGGCCAATCGGAAGCGTATCTCGAACGTTATTTCTGAGACTAATTTGGCGATCATTGGCAGACTCAGATGAATTCCTATAAAAATTTGTAGCATTAGAAGAAACCTGTGCTCTTCACCTTCAGTACAGAGTCAAAACGTCAAAGTACGGAAATTCTTCAATCTACAAGCTTATGGCAAACATATTTTTGAATTTTGAAAGAACACATTCGTCATTTATTTACCAGGAGGACACACAGTAATAGGCAAATATTATGCAATATTAGTGTTAAAAGTTTGCTCCAACCCATAACAGCTATGATTCCGTGGTTAGTGGCCATCATTCTGATTACTAAATTTCGTGAAAACACTAGGATTCACTAGATCTTGTCCTCCGTTACTATCAAATGTTCCTTAAATTAAAATAATATATTTAGGAACACAGATTGAACGACATAGGTGTGTAAAAAATATATAGAAATTTTTCTAGTCATTCAAGCATTTTAGCATTCACATACAAAATTTGGGAACCATGTTGACAAGAATTGTTTCAAGCTTCTCAATGAACTTCCCTCGTATATTGCCTTTTAGTCATACTAGAACATTTAATTCCTTCAACTCGTCAAAAACCTTAAGTAGAGCGTATGGATATACAACCTAAATATCTTTTAAGAACAATTTCTCCATATTCGTTGAGGCTATTCTATAATTGAGAGCTATGTTTGTACTGGCAATATAAATATTGCAACTATTAAAATTATTTGAGTTCCAGTACTCACAAGAACGTCAGACTTCATTAAATAAGATACACTATTGCTATTGGCGTTTTAACGAAATTGTTAGACTTTCTTTAGTCACCCATAACCATATTTATTAAAAGGCTGCAATGAAAGCATTCTGAAAAGCGTCATTTAAAGAGATTAAAATTTTTCGTTTCACTTCTTGTTCGCGTGTTAAATTGTACATAATTATTTCTTTCCAAGTCTTGTTTACCTTTTCTGCTTAGTTGTTATTCTTCAAACTAAAGCTTACATCATGTTACTTAAAATGTTTTGTTTTCAACATCCTTAAGTTTTTATCGTCTTTTTATTCAGTTATAATTCGTTCCCTTTGGAACCCTAACTACTTGCAGATTTAAAATTAATATAAATAAATCCTGGATGATACCAGGATTATATTAAGTACTAAATTATAAATTATGAATGTTAACCAGGTTTCTAAATGATTTAAATACCCATTTCCTGTTTGTTAAAATTCAACCATTAGAGTATTCGTTACCAAAATCCCTACTATTTAATAACAATGTCGAACTAATGATTGCAATTTACTAAAGTACAAAATAATATACGTAGTAGGCTCAAGAAACTTATATAAGGCTATCAGGACAAATCGATTTAAATGGAAATAGAGATATTAGACTTTCATTTAGATCCTAAAAAAACATTGACGAAGGATGGATTGGAAACGATTTCGCTTTAATGTTAGAATTATTCTAAAAAAAAATTTCTTTGGACATTTATAACGCCACCATATTAGAAATATGTGTTCCGCATTACCGTAAGAGGTATAAACAGCAAAATAAACCATTTTTCAAAAATTCTTAATATTTTTGCTTATGGTTAATATTGTAAAATGAATACTTTGTGATATATCAAAAGAATACAGTCAATGCCACTTTTACAATCCAATTTATTGAATATGACACGTTTATTTAATGATTAATTATAATGTAATGGCAGAGCTACAAAATCTATTATTACTAGAATTCAAAATTTTAAATCTTATTTCAATCACAACGTTAAATTAGACAAATATGTTGCTAAATAAAATCTGAAGCTTTTCTGTGATGTTTTCGTAATGAGTAATGAGAGCACTAAGTGTCCTCCCCAAAACATCAAACAGGCATGAGGTTATGCTGGATAACTTTCGGATTATAAAAGTAAAATAGTAGAAGTAGTACAATTGTACAGGACTAATAAGATATCCTGAAACGCCTTAATATTTCAAAATGTATGTATTTTACGAAAAGGTTCTATTAGTTGCCTGTGACTTCTGAGTTCAGATAAAGCAATGCCACAATGAGCGATAACTTCTAACGAATGTAAACATACGTTTTGACGACAAGACATGGAAAGTTTAGATGCACAAAAGAGTTGGTAACTAAGATACCAAGGGCTGATCTTTAGATATAAATCTGTAATTACCTTAAAAATAACCTGCACCTTGACCTGCAGAAGTTTATTTAGAATCTTATGCAACATATAACCTGTATATGTTTTTATTAGTTTTAGAAGATACAGTTTAATTAAAATATATAAATTCCATGTCAAACGAAGCGGAAGGTTAAATCGCGATTGAAGCTAGTAATGAAAATTGCATGTCCTAATTACTTACAATACTTTTAGTACAATTTATTAATAAAGCTAGAATATGACCGTGTTTGCTACCACCGAGATTATGACAAAATTTGCTTTATAAGCCGCAAAATTTTGCGAATATAACATAAAACTTTTGACACGGTAACACCTAAAGAGTGTTTACTCCTTCTGTTAGGAATTTATAAAGCTTTGAAGATGCACGTAGGTTTGTGTACATTTGAAACCGACGTCCGCTTTCTGTTTACAAAAATTAATAAAATTTAAACATTCATTCTGTAAAGATATATTTTTTAAGACACTGGTAAATCTAATATGAAGTTCATATGCCATATCGGTAAATCCTAGTTTGTCCATACAGCCTGTAGTTGTCGCAAGGGTTAATTCTTCCTCCAACGAACATCGCTGATTACTGATTGAATACACCTTACAGCCCTTATTGAGTCCACTAAGGTCAAAAAATTCTCTAGTAATTAATAGAAACTTTGGCGTAAGCTTATTAACCAAGAAAGCTTTCGATTTTTTTCATTAACAAAAGCTTCAACATTTGTAAACAAGAAAGCGTTTGCCATTTTAAATCTACTATAAAGTAATACAGGCATGATAACATTTACGCTCTTTCAATTTAACTGTAATCAGCTAATAAAGCAACGCGATGTATTCGTTGTGGTAATACAGGGTGAACATGAAGTCACTCTACATTTCTGTAAAAACGCAACTTTATTAAACATCTACCATATATACTGAAACAAGTACCACAGTAGGGCCACAAATGAGTACATCTCAATGTGATTGCCCTTCAATTCTAGGCACAGCCGTCAGCGTTATTTCACCGACCTAAACACGTTGTTGAACATAGCTGGTGGAATTTGCGCTACTGCATCTCTAATTCGTTGTTTCAATTGCGGTATGCTGTTGACCTACACCAGGTGTACCTCAGACTTGATAAACCCCCAAGCAAAGAAATGTAAGGGAGTCTGATATGGTGAGCGTGGGTGCCACATCCTTTGTGATGCACGACCAATCCATCTACCGGGGAATGTTACATTCAGGTAATCACGGACAACCGATGCAAAATGGGGTGGTTCCCGATCCTGCTGGAAAATAACTGAGTCCTTAATCCCATCTTGTACCAACTGTGGCTCCAAAAAGTGTTCCAACATGTCGAGGTATGTGTGTCCAGTAACTGTTGGATCTGCAAAGATAAATGGTCCATAGACTCTTGTTTTCGTGATCCCTAACCACACATTCACTTTGGAGGTATCGCTTTGCCACTACTGCACTGAACTTGGTTGTTCTCTTGCCCAGATTCTCCAGTTGTGTCTATTCACATATCCACATGTGTGAAAAGTTGCTTCATCACTGAACAACACATGTGACATGAGATCTTCATTTTCCACCGCATGCAACAGGTCATGATACGCAGCCTGTCGGGCGACATAATCCTATGGTTCCAGTTTATGCATAACCTGCTGTTGTAAGTACGTTTCTTCAAGGTGTATTGTAAGCTTTTTTAGATTGTGGATTGTGGGGTATCCAGTTCCCTACTCATTCTCCTGGTCGACGCAGTGGTTCGACGTGTGATCGCATTATGTGTGCGTTCCACTGTGTCTGGCGTTATGGGCGGCCTCACAGAACGTTCTTCATTATGAACACTACCCGCGCGTTTAAATTTTTTCACCAAATTCTTAATTGCCAACCTTGTAGGAGCTTCCTTTCTAAATTTACGGGTAAAATCCTCCTGCACCTGGTCATTGGACATCCCACGCCAACGAGCAATAACAATGGCCTTTCGTTCTTCTATGCTGAGCATTCTGCTAGATCACCTGCAAAGACACGCATTTATCACTTAGTTCACAGAAATATATAGAGCCTTTATGTTCACCCTATATAGCTACAAAAGGTGCTGAAAATAACATCTTAGTTTCTAAGCTTTTATTTTAAGATAAGACAAAATTTTGAATTATATTTTATTATTAGAACGCTTTAATGAACACCTTTATACAAGATTGGCTTATAAACAGAACAGGTAATCATTAATACAATATTATGTATTTTAAATCATTAAATAGACGGTTTAGACCATTATATATATATATATATATATATATATATATATATATATATATATATATA
>JAHWXV010068090.1:0-10321 GCA_024586415.1 Phrixothrix hirtus | reverse complement strand
ACAGAATAGATTTCTATCTAGGAGCTGCACATGAATAACCGATAAATAACGTAAGTTACACCTTGTTGTACAAGTTGGCCTGTTTGAGAAACTGCATTACTTCTTTAAAATCATCTAACTCATTTTTCAATAAAGATTTTATGTTTCTATCATCCTGTGGTATCGTCCCTTAGTTGGCTGTATTTGGTAAACTCTAAGAGAATATGTCTAATTGTTAGACATGTGTTGCAGGTTTCACACAGTGGTGGTGGGTCACCTTTCAATAGGAATAAAGATGTTAGTGCGCTATGCCCAGTTCGCTATCTAGTAATAACTACCTGTGGTCTTGCGGGTAAGGGTTACCGGTAATTTCCAGGGTTGTACGGAAAGTTTTACTTCCCTTAAGTTGTTGAGTGTTATCTCATCCCATTTATACTGTCAATGTGAATAGATAATGCTCTTCAGATTACTTGCATCATGCTGTTAGGGTGGTATCCAAAGTATCTCGTTCTACACCCAGTTTTGCTGCTTGCGCAGCGTTCTAGTACCTCTGATAGTTTAATTTTAGTTTTGAACTTTTTGATTTTGATTTTGTTTGTTTTAGTAGGAGTTGTTTTTTTAGTTTTGATAGAGCGTAAAATTTTAGGTATTCTAATATGGGATGGGGTCCATACAAAACAAATTCTAACATCTTCTCGCTGATGTGCTGAATGCAAAGCTGCACAAACTCGTTGTACAAGCGCATCTTATAAAATGAGTGGCAAGTCGTTTGGAGGACACTTGGCGGATAACAGCGGATACTGAAGCGGCTCAACTCATAGGAGTATCCATAGAATAGAATTGCCTGCCAGGCAGCGTATAACTTAGCTATATACACATTGCTCGCTTTATATATTGATCACGAATGGCAGCTGCCATCAGATGTCACGAAACCAGATTCCACCCCAAGAGGTGAATTTAAAGCGGGTTTTAGATGACAGAGTGGCGTAAGTATTCCTAAAGTATTTTCCGAAATGCTTCAGTTATGCACAATATGCTGTTGTTTCTCTTAGAAACATCTAAAAGACTGCATCCAATCGACACATTACGAAAAAGCCACCGCAGAATCTCGCAACAACAAGACCTGAATACATATGGAAAATCATGTTTAAATGAATCCAAGAAACCCTTTTTTAATCTTGCACAGTACGGTCATGTGATGGTCATTTTGCACTCCCACGGCGCACCGTCTTTAAATAGCGTAGAATAGTTTGGATCATTATGTTGGACTTTGATACATAGGAGGTACGTTAACATCATCCGTTGACGAATTTGTTGCAAGGACTTGCACTAAAAGTCCTTGTTGCTTATTGTAACCCCATTTGATATATGGGGTCTAATCTATTTGATACGGTTTTTCCTTGGTGAAGAGTAGGCTATACACCCATAGTCTAATTAAAAAAGGTTAAGGACTTGTGAAGCATCAGAGGTGTATCGAAGTCTGCGTTCCACGTTTGGCCCTCTACATGTTTCATTAGATTTAGAGGCTTCAAACAACCAGATGTTACGGTTTTGAGGTGTCCAACCCATGATCATTTTTTATCGCAGGCGAGACGCAGAAATCGTGCACTGGAATCGATTGCAATTGGTATTCCCTTGATTTCTAGACGTGGTCCCCAGTGGAGGCTGCATAAACGACAAAAATGCACAAATTGGGTTTTCAGAATTGAGAGTTTGACACGATTTAGGTGATGTCTGTCATTTTCAACGACAGTTGTCGGTTTTGGAGTAGTCGAAGTTGATACGATTTTCGAGGTTGTTTAATTCTTACATCAATCATACGGTTGCAGTAAAGAACCTTTTTTTTCCAATTTTTCTAAATGTACATAACTTAAGTATAGGTATAACATAGTTATCGCAGCTGGTTTAATATT
This sequence comes from Phrixothrix hirtus, assembly GCA_024586415.1. Classification (NCBI taxonomy): domain Eukaryota; kingdom Metazoa; phylum Arthropoda; class Insecta; order Coleoptera; family Phengodidae; genus Phrixothrix; species Phrixothrix hirtus. Next base: position 8,429 of record JAHWXV010068090.1, on the reverse strand, counting down.
CTTCTTTTTTTTGGGTTACTAAAACCTTTTTGATTCACACCGGTTTTTACTTCTATGTTGGAGGTGTGCAACGTTTATATGCTATAATCTGCACAAATTAGAATTTTACTTCATCGTTCAAGGTAAAATACATATTATTTTAAATTAATAAAAATTATTTCGGTCTTCAAGGGAGAATTCGAACTTCTTTCAATTTTAAAATATTTTTGATCCCTTTGTCAACATGGCACTGGAATCGTACAAAGTATTTGGTAGATAAGAAACATGCTTTCTCGCAAACCTTGAAAAGGCAGATGTGCACTTTTTCTTCAATGCGCTAGTCAGTCGACTACGCAAGGTAAATTCTAACTCATTCGACTTGGTCCATCTGGAGTGTGAATACACAAGTTGTTTAAATTTTATAGTGTAAATTCTGTAGGTTTTGTAGTTTAAAACCGACAATACATCAGATGAGAATTTATTCTGTTTTTTTGTAGATTGATTTTAAATTTACAATTTATTTCTCCCCTAAGGTTTTCACGAGGGTCTAATTTTACGTACGACTTGGTTACTCTATGGACATGTGGGCCCTCAAAGATCATTTGTCCTGATATCGGTTTGTCTTTGAACGTAAAGCGTATAGACCCACCAGAGTTCATCTCGGTCGAGTCACCCAGTAGATACTCCTAATTCGTTACCTTCGAGATTACTCCGTCCAATTAGACGTTATAAATAATGTTGGGTGAGCTTAGTGTTAATATTGTTTTATTAATGGATTAAGATATTTTATTCGACCATGAATCTACGGGAATAAGAACTCAGATAACTTCAATGAATAGATTTTCATTTTACATTCAGTAACATGTACCTTTAAATTACTTTGTAGACTAGTTAAATTCTCATTTACTAAATATTATTTGTTTTTGATTTGAACTTAATTTGCAGCAGCATAAATATGTTTTTGTAATATTAAAATACTTTATATAGTTTGTTTCAAAATGCTTAAGAACCGTATAGTTTCCTAGTACTCATTTCTATTGTCAATAGTATTAAAAGCTATTTGTCGCTTTAGTGCGACAGTGGTTATACCTTATCATAGGCCGCCAATGTTTTGATAAATTTATTCAATTGGATGTATATAGCTTTATCATTTGCATCAATTAAATTTTATTTTAGTTAACGACATCTTTTTGTTTGGTAATATTTTTTGCAAACTTAATTATTACAAGTTTGAGTAATTCTATTTTAGATTTAAGAATCTGTAATTCATATTTAAATGTTGATAAATTTTTAATTAATTTTGTGTAGATAGGTGTTACAAAAGCGATACAATCATTTTAAGTAATTTTATTCGATTCTAAAGACATAATAAAATTATCTGAAGTTGCATCAGTTTGTCCACAATCTACGTTTTCAGGAACTCATTTTCTTTTCTTTTATTTAAGTACATTTAATTACTCTCGTAGCTTTTCATATTTCTTGTACTATTTTTATAATTTAAAATCATATTACATTCTCTAATACCTATGCGATACATGAACTTTGCAATTATAAACATTAAATTTAGTGAAATTATAATATTTTAAGAATCGTCTTAGACGAACTTGATTTAAAGGTTTAATTGTTTATCTCTGTTGTTTTGGCCGGGAAAATAACTCCATTCTTTTATTTGTTACATATTGAGTTTACATGTTTGATACTATGTAAAAATATTCTTTACTTATTCTTTCAGGAAGTTAAATATTTTGTTGTGATTCTAATTCTTGTAGCTTCAAACTAAACTATACCTTTTCGCCGTTTTGGGTATAAAATCAGAAAAATTTTGTACTATATTCTTTAACACCAATACAAAAACGCCGCGGCGCTCATTTAGAGAATCAATAATTAATAATATCTTACTTTAGATATTCGTATCTGTTTATCTTTTGCCACCAAATTTTTAGGCAGAAGATTGCAAGAATCTTTTTTTATACTTCGGAGCAACGATATAATAAACTGTTTACTTTCAACTGCCTATTCCCACTCTGTCACTGCAGCTTCCGGCATTAGCAAAATTTTATACTTGTACACGGTACCTCATGGTTTGGAACCGCGTTGCATTTTAATTTTTGTTCAATCTAATGCAACAGCATGGCAATATCTAATAACTTTTTTTTCTAAAAAGGACTTTAACGTTGTACACCTTGTCGTTCAAGTGTACTACTTCTTCGTTATTGCTTTACAACGTCTGGCACCCTACTTTACTCGTTTTATTTTTCTTTCATTCCTAGGAACCATTTAGCTCATCCGGATCTACATCTCTAGAGAGAGGAATGTTCAACAACAGAATATCTCTCTGCTATGCCGCGTGCTCTTGAGTTGGTTTGTTGTGGCAACTCTCGGGCTTAAAATGGTGAAATAAAGTTCCATCGCTACTTATTACCATCGAATGAAACTCTTCGCTGCCTTCTTGTGCCGTTCTTTTGAGCTCCGCACAAACCTACACCCAAATTCCATGTTTCTCGGTAGTAAATAGTCTCCGATTCACGACGCACAAACACATCTTATGATCAGTTTCCTTGGGTACCAAAATAAAGCAGGGGTATAATGATGTATTCAGAATATCTAACAGTTGTAATGTGATTTGCTGATATTGTCGCACAATCACGGCAGCAATGATGATGTTTGTTTCTGTTAGAGTTGAAGTTCGAATCTCAGGGCTGGTCACTTCCATTTTGAATCATTTTGTACCACCGACGAAGAGAACAATATGAGGATCCCTACAAGTCTCTACTAACAAAAGCTAAGTCATGGAATATGGCTTTCTTAGACGTATGCTAAAAAGGAAAGAAGATTATTCCTTACATGTAAAATCCATTGTTTCATACGCGAAACTGAACAAGTCTCAACTCGATCGCTTGGTATCAGTCGCAATCGAAATTGAACATAACACGGTTATTATTACTCCATAATAGAGATTATATTAGCTTTGTGATACAAGAACAGAACTTTTTGCGAAAATTTTGTCAGCAAAAGTATTATCACAATGCATTATCGAAAAGTCCCTTTACACTAAATTTAAAATTTGCTTCAACATTATTTAGTATTGGCATAAATTTGCAAATTTAGCTTAAATAAAAGATGTAGTTATAATATATGTACTATTTCGTTACAAAATACTAAAACTAACAAATTTTCCGGGACTTTATAAGCACCTACAATTAATGAATGACATTTTTGAGGATAATTTGGGCAGTATAATTAACTACGTGTCGACGGTATAATGCAGTAACCACATTTATCCTTTATAACTGAACATATTGACGCTACTTTAGATATTATAAACTAGTTTCAATAACTAAAACTGCTATTTGTTTAAATAAATTTAAAAGCGAAACATTTTTAACTTCCTATTATTATTATGCTTTGTAAAATGATGAAATATTCACAAGCAAGATTTTGTAAATTTGTATTCACTTGAAAGTATTATGTAGATTTATTAATAGTATCTGTTCTTAGAAAGAAGGTAATAACTCCATTTTTGGTTTTATCAAAACTTTCTGTAAGAAATTTTCTACTTAAAAGAAATGTCTAAGAATCGTTTGGGCCGTACTCGTTTGTTTAGAACATTTTAATAGTTTTCCAACACTTTGATAATATCTTCCGTCATGGATACACGTTACTTTCTACTCTAATTTGAAATACATTCAGGTATATTATTCCGTCATAAAATTTACTGCAGATAAGTTACAGTTTTAATTGATTTCATTTCCTGTATTATTATAAATTCTATTTTTAGTATCTCGCTAAATAAAATTAAAGAAATATTCTAATATATCGACATAATTTATAGTTACGGTTGCGTGCTTCTATAAAAATAAAATTAGTGAATTTCGGTAAAACATTAAAAATACTGTTAAGCGTAACTTACTTTGTTGTTATACGTTGAGGTGCGGATAAATAGCTAACCTCAGAACTTCCTATAAACAAAATCAGAAGAGAATGCCATAGCTACTCCAATTTTGGTAGTAAAAGTTATAACCGATACAACGTTGTTCATCTTTGAGGAAAACACATAAACACAAAATCTTAATGTCGATAAAATTATGTATCGGTCAGTAACTATCCAATTTTTTTAAAGAATTATATGGCAACGAAGTTTATGGTAACAATAGATAAATTTACAGATTATTATTCTTTGTACATTAGCATACAAAATTAGCGAACGTAATAGGAGAAGGGCAGACGTGATAGGCGAATACTATGTTGGGAAGCCGGTTTCAGTATCCACATTTAAAAATGTCGACTCCGTGTTTGACATGATCTTGGAGAAACGACGAATTCAACTGAGCTCTAAGGTATAGGTGAAACCTTAAACACCATACGCCAAATGGACTTCTAGGCGCTGAACTCTGACCAAAAGTGACACAAATGAGAATTGGTTTTGAAGAGGATTATTCGAACTTTTTAGAATGTATTGTAACTATGGATGATAGACAGATTTATGACTACTACCTAGATTTCAAAGAACTATCAAAGGAACAGGAGCAGCCTGGCACTTTCAGGCGTATCTAAAGGTCGGCAAAAAGCGCATATAATTTTTTAACCAATGGCAGAATTATTAAATCAAATCACGTAACACAAGATAAAATTGTGAGGATGGCTTACTATTCCATATAAATTGTTGTAAAATTCTGTAGAGAAGTACGCAAAACTGTGGTTTTCTTGCGAATCAGCGTTCTAACTTGCAACTACTTGTTTAATATTGATAGTGTTGCTTTTGAATTCATTGCTGTTACATCCTGTTTCCCAGATTTATTTCCACTAAGCTAATATTTATTTCTAAAACAAAAAAAAACTTGATCAAGTATCAATAGGTACTATGAAATAGTAATTTGAAAGCTGCCAACAAATACTTCTTTTAAAGACATTGAACTGCTTTACGAGCGCTATGCTTAGAGAATTGAATTAACGGTCACCTACCTTGAATAAAGAAAGGTTTATTACGAAGTACGCTCATGTAGTTTTTCTGTTGTAAGTTAAGAACTTACCAATACCTTCTCTGATATGCTGTGCAAATATATAGAAATTTACATTGCCAAATTATGTAAGGGACAAGTAAAGCAATGAACTGTAGTAGAAACTTTCTCAAATAGTAAAATTAGTAATATTTTCTTGTTAAACTTAGTAGATGTATAATGATTGCTATATTTTTGCTATGAATTTGTGCGGATTCTGGGACCGATGTTCCAGAATCCGCGTAGCTACTTTACCTATTAGTAAGGTTTATAATGCTAAAATTATTACCTGCTGCTTTAGATGCTAAATTTTATAGTTTTCTACTGAAGAAGTTGCCATTTTATATCAAAATCTTTAGTATAATAAATACTTACCCAACGTAATTATCAGTCAGAATTGATTCAGTAATTTTACTCGTACACGTTACGACAATTAACTGTTATATTATTGCAAGTTACACTATAACGCTAATATTAGTTACTAAGGTATTTACAGTAATAAAATTCCAACGTCTTCCATGTTTTAAACCTTTTTACGAAACAATTTAGTATTACAATTAAAACCTATTTTGGTTATAAATTTTAAAGTAACAGACATAACAGTGTGTTATTTGATCTAGCGCGTAGTATTTTTCGTATAATCTCAAATTCCAATTGACGTTTGCTTATTATACCCCCATTCTCCTAAATTATTTCTTAATATTAGGAATTACAACGTGTCAAACGTAAGAAAATCCAGAAATAGGGATGTAATTGGATAGAAAGCAGAGGGTATAGAGTGAAAATCGAGTATGGGTAGTAGCTCCTTACAATAAGTCGGGCTCTTGTACAATATTAGTCAATTTCTTTTCATTTTCAATTTTTTTGAATAAATTGCTACCACTTTATCTAAGATTTTTCTACTTTTTCAAACCATATAATCTAATTAATAATTTAAAATAGTCCTTAAAACCTGCATGATTTTGAATTCTAGCATTCTCTTCTTTTAACCATTAAATAAATCTTAAATCCTTTATGGACGATTAAAACATATATTTTATCACTCTCGAGCAACAGGCAGACAAGTGAAATAAATAAGTAACAGCTGTCAGGGGTGATGTAACTTTAGTTGTTTTCTATCACGCATATCCAAATATAATGTAAATAAGAAGTTCCCCCAATTAACGTTTGTCATACTTAATCTTAAAATTTTTTGTGCTAAATAGTCAATTGCATCAATTTAAGTAACGGGACCTTAAAATAATGCATAGTGATATTTGTTAAGAATTATCGAAAGAAGTTGGTTTAATTTTTGCAGGAATACTGGAAGTGATACTCAAAGTAACTTCAACAGTGTGTTAGTTAGCGGTCATTCAGAAATTTAAGACGAATTTGTTTAACCACAGCACTGCAAGTAGGCCAGTACGGTTTTAATGCTTAGAGCATTTGAACCGTAAATTAGGTATGCATTCTTACTAATTTAGTATTTGAGATATGAAGCTCTCTACAATAAACAAATGTGGTTGCTAAAGTTTCGAAGCCAAAATTGCAAACATCTATTATTAGTATACTACAACATTTATGTAACAAATATAGTGTAACTTGCTTTACATATTGCTACTTATTCATTCTTATTGTTAGCCATATTATTTAGTCGATATTTAAAGTGAAAATAACGGCTTTATAAGCTACCTAGACATTTTAGCAATTTTTGGTTTTAATACTTGGTTTTATACTTTTGAAGAGCATGAATTTGTAATACAGCATTATTACCTATGCATAAGGTTATTTTCAGTATACTAAAATGAAATGAAATATTTTAAAGATAGTAATACTGTAAATGGGTATCGATTTTCGTTCCCAGGAACATTCTTTGATTTTACATAGAGTACGAAAACTAAGATAAGTTAAAGGGAAAAAGTCTACCACAAACCAATTCCAATCTATTCGTTTCTTTTGGTAATACTCTTAAGAAAATGTTAAAATGGTTATGCTCTGCTTGGATTCATTAGACGATAGCTGTATTTGAATATATTTCTTATACTCGTAGTTTGCATAAGATGGTCGTATTACATTTTTTGTAAATCCTTAAACATGTATAGAGAATTTTATTGTAACGATAGGGCAAAGTGATAAAATTAGTTATAATTATACCCGGTAGGCTTAGAGCTCGTTCAGACGGTATATTTATCGTATCAAACGGCAAAATTAATCGTATTCGATTAAATAATATGTGAACAAGTCCATTTAAATCTACAGGCCACAACTTTATGCGGATAAAGTGTAGTTTCGTAAACTGGTCCGAATACATACCACCTGAACGGGCTTTTATTCGGATAAAGTGTCGTTTCGTAAACTAGTTCAAATACGTACCGTCTGAACTGGTTCATACGGTACTTGGCGGATACCGGGACTGAGATAACCACAATGTATAAGAATAGGAAGAAAAACGCACAGCTAATAATATATGTAGGTATACTGCATGATTGCCATAGAAATATGGCAGAAAAATCTGATGTCAGACAAGACACCACTTTCGCTGACACATTTTAAATTTAATTTAAATTTGTTGATTATAGTGGCTTTCCTATACACCTAAACTTAAAACTCTAAAATTAATTTAAAGCATAAATAATTCATCCATTTATAATTTAAGTATGTAAATAATGCATACAAAACATTAAAATATTAATTTATTTTTATTTTATGGACGATAATTGGAACGGCCACCCATCCAACTTATTTGTGAGACAAAACCTTGCTTAACTTTAGAAATTTTTCTCAATAACTCACTTAAACAAATTTTCTGAGAGAAACTAATTAGTTCATGTAATATAGCATTATAGGCGCAAGAAACACGGTGTGATTAAAAAAATCGTTACAGCCGTTTTCGAAAAAATTGCAAGAAACCTAAAAATTACAAGAATAAAGTGGCGCTAACAATCACTTGATTTTAACGAAATTCCTCTACGCTAGTACCAAGGTGTCAATAAACATATATAAAATTTCACTTCTCCACGATGTTTGATTTACGAGATATATTGACCACTCACGCCCGCACGCACAAAGGCACGCATGCTCATAGATACGCACGCAAGTACGCAGGCACGTACGCACGCACGGACGCAAACATGTACGCACGCAAGCACGTACGCTTGCAGGCGCGGGCGCCCTCACATACACACACACACGCACACGCACACACACACGCACACGCACACACACACGGATATGTACGCACACATACACACGCACCCGTACTCGCACATGCATACGCACATGCACACGCACACGCAACGCACACGAAACAACACACTCACACGCACGCGCACGCGCACGCTCACGCGCACACGCACTCGCAGACGCACACGCAGACGCACACACACACGCACACGCACACGCACACGCACACGCACACGCACACGCACACGCACACGCACACGCACACGCACACGCACACGCACACGCACACGC
>JAHWXV010068082.1:0-13560 GCA_024586415.1 Phrixothrix hirtus | reverse complement strand
CATAATTGATGAGATAATAACTCGAAGAGCACTATCCAATCACACAATGGAACACGATGAAAACACACGATGAAAGACACCAAAGGTTAGGTGTGCTGCATCCGACCCACCGACTCTACGAGCAAGGGGCCTAAGGTACAACACTACGCGCACGAAAAAACAACCTAACCTCAACACAACCGTTCAGGTTGCTCTCTCGAACGCGACTAATCTATGCTAAATACTTACTTCACATAGCAGAACCATATATAATTGCGCATCAAATATGCCTTTATCAAACTTATTTAAAGACACCTTCAACGATATACTATACGGTCTTAACTTCAATGCCAAGTAGTTTAATAGGTTCTGATCTTTTATCCTAATTATTTACAAACGTTGACTGTATATGAAATTAAATTCACACAGGGCAAACAGAATTTTTTTATTACATCGAATCCAGAACAAAGCAAGAAATTGAAGAAAAAATCTGTTATAATTTTTCTGGGCTAACTCCCAAAACAATAGGCACTTCACATAACCTAGGGTTGAAATTGTAGCAAAATTATCCATCATTGGAAATACTGGAGCCAAAATTGCATCTAAACTTTAATGTTCAGATTAGTTAGTTATACTGTCATCACTTGTTATATTAAGTTAAAATTGATTTCTTGCAACAGTTTTATACACTGCCGACAAAGCTCAACTTTCAATAATTAATAATGATTTATATTTAGACGATCATATAGAAAAAATTTCAAAGTAATGTCTCACTTAGTAGTTATAAAATTTTCGATCAACAAACAAGTTTGACAAGAAAACAAATAGGTAGACCAAACCTAAAATGCGACCTACATTAATATATATATATATCATTTAAATTGTGACGAAAAATTCTTTTTGTTAAATTTATAACATAAATTTAAAGAAATATTCCTCCATCCCGATATCCCCTTAATTATTACAAATATGATAAAATACGACGCTAGGACACAAAAACGGAGTTCCTGTTTTTACTAAAATATGTACACCGGGAAGAAGTGTGACACCAAGTAAACAAAATGAAATCTGACAATATTAACGAACACTCTAAAAGACATTTAAATTTCTTCATTTGGATTGTACCAATGAAATAGATAAATTTGAAAAGAAAATGTCACAACATCATTGGCTATAGAAAATTAGATGAATATACCGTTAAAGATAAATTCCCACTATCCAACATTAAAACTGTCCTAGATCATTTAGAATATACAAACTGATTTTCAGCGAATCAAGGTTTTACGAAATTCAAATGGAATTCCAAGTCATAGAAAAGACATCGTTTTTCATTTCTTCAGTAAAACGTGTCCTTTTTCAGCCTACCGGTTCACGAGTAACTCCAAAATAATGCTTCATGTATTTAGACTACGTCACCGTGTACTCATCCTGCTTGGAAGGACATCTTTTACGTCTAGAAAATCTTTTCCAAACATTTTGAAGCACAAACCTCAAAATTCAAATAGTCCCATTCGAACTTGTTCACAAATTTGAAAAATATCTCGGACAAGCAGTCATCCATAACGGAATCAGAACTTCTTAAAATCTTGAATCTAATCCTTCGAAGAACTATTAAATAAAATCCTTTTGGAACACCATCACGCATTACAAAATGAACACTAAGAAACTGAAGTTTAATACGAAATACCGTCCTATGTACATTCAACAAATTGTAACCTAAAATATGGCCCTTGAGATAAAAACGAAAAATAAGACTAATTTACGAAAATCTACATGACAGATAAAACGAAACCAAAAAAAGGCGAATTAAAAATTAAACAAATCCCGAAAATCGCACGCTCAGGTCATAAAGCTTGCCTTAAAGAAACGAGCGAAGCAAAAGCAAATGACGTTTTACTAAACCTAACGTTATACATAAAATTTATGATCGTGGCACTTATGACATACGAAATTTATCTACCAAAAGTGTAATAAAAGACATGCTAACGAACCACTACCCTTTTCAGGAAAACCTTCATCTCTAGCATGCGCTCCATACAAATAGCGTAATAATATTATTCATTGCTTTCAGCCGGACAATTAATCGATCACTACCGAGTTTAAACTTTATTTAATGGAAAACCATCAACAGAAGCAGGTACATGTGCCTTAATAGTAATTTTATACTACGTCTCTTTACTACTAATTTATCAAACTTTGAAAATCAATTTACTTTATCATGTATTTATCAACCAAGACTATTTTCCTTAGCAACCTTTTATAAAATCGGAAATCGTCGTTACTAGCAACAACGAATAACTATTACAACTAAGACATCATCTAGACAACTGAGTAACTTGCAAGCTAATTACTCCTTGAACTTAGCAATAAATTTAGATATGAACAAATATTAGTTGACACACTCTGAAACGCAATGAAATTTCTCACCCGTAGCTTAAATTCTGAAGACGAGCAAGGATTTTGTCAACTCAATGACACATTAGTTCGATTATTTAGCATGCAAAATATAATTAGGAGAAGAAGCCCAAATACTTAGTGGTACAATTAACACCTCCACTACAGATATAAATAATCTAGGAAACAATTAGAATCTTTTAATCTGAAATAAAACAGTTCTCAACACAATGATAAGAATTTAAAGATCCTTCGGAAGATTAGCTTACTCATAGGGTTATAGATCTATGAATTTAATCTTTTCAATTACTTATCCTAACTTGTGCATACTTAAAAAACTGTTCAAAATTTACTCAAACCTATTAATTACATCTATCTCTAATTACCTATAATGACCTATTATCTGTTCTATCAAGTATTTACAAAAACTTATAAGATCATCCAAGGGAAAACTAAAATTTGTTGTATTCCATAAATTCGGGAATTCAGATTTAATTAAATAGGGTATTCGAATAAAAGCTAATCAGATAAATACATCGCTTACTTTAATTTAAGCAACCCCTTTGATAGCATCGTTTCCCAATATATCTAATTCATTTCACATCACTCTTCCATTACCAATCACATTCAAGTAATAAGCCCAATGCACAACAATATTCTATTCAATACTGAATTCACAATGCCCATTATAACTAATAGTTAGAAAAAGAGGACATCTTCAAACTTTTTTTTCTTAACTCATAATTATGTGAACACAATTACTAATTTTCAATGACACCAAACTTGCCACTCCTAATATTTCATATACATAGATGATATCAAAGTAATACAGTAGTTCACCAAATAAAGCAATTATTGACTTAAAACGTATTAATCACTGTTAACCACTATTGGTTCCGTATTTATAAGAATCACAAATGACTATTTAGTCCTTCTAAATCAAAATGAAACTTATCGACCTTCTGATCTTCTTCAGTGGAATAAAAAAAGTCAACTAGCTTCTATAAGACAATTACAACATAAAGCCTTTATAAAAATTTGTTCAGCCTCTATTAATTTTAGACAAGACCAAAAGAAATTACAAAAGAAATTTCAATCTTAGAATCAGGAAATGCAATTTTGCTTAAGCATCTAAGCTGTAGCCCAATAGCAATTATAATTATCGTTATAGTCATATTAATCTGAATTTTATTGTCATGCTATTGCAATTGTATTTCATTAATTAGTGGAACATCTGAAACTTCTAAATATAATTAAACGTTGTTGGTACAATGCTAGTGTGCTAATTTTAACAGTAGAGATAGCTTTGTGTAATTTCGAAGACAGGAATTGTGTCTAATTATAAGAACTAAGACTTAATAAAAAATTATATAAACAAATAGTAGTGTTATTAAAAAAACCAAGTAAATTGGCATAAGCATTAACTACGAACTAAGTGAAAAATAATTAGCGGTAAAATAAGTTTGAGCTATAACGAATAAGTACATGAAATATAATAAATCTTTAATAATGCAATAGAAATTATTGATAACCAAGTATAAGGCAATCAAAATAACAACAGGTGCATGAGAACCAAGTATAGGGCTTATAGCAAAAATAATCTACTAATGAAAATAATTATAACTAAATAATGGGTGTATATTTTGTAGATTAAAGCAATTACATTTAAATGTATATTTGGCAACTGAAAATAAATTTAAGCTGACACGATTTACAATGAGATTACCTTTTTGACTGGTAATGTAATTATTTAATTATAAAGGTATATAAAGACAAAGCTATACAAGGGTATATGTAATTTCTATGAAATAAAGCAACCAATTCTGGTTTTATTACATTAAAGTCTATCGGACTGCCGCTTTTGTAACCTCAAGAAGAGGTAGTTGATTTCAAGACGATACACCATGGTTTCTGAGAAGCAATTTATTGGCCAAAATCGAATTTTACAATGTTTAAAAGTAGCATCGTTATTCATGAATGTGAAAAGTATTTTTTATACTTGCTTGCCTGTTCCAACATCCGTTTTACACAATGAGCGTAACATTTTTTGACATTTTTAACAGTTGTTTTTCATAAATTGTTGAGGAAAAGGCAACCATTAGAAATATGCTATTTTTGTGATTTTTAAAATTTTTAATTGGCGTAAATTTGTTCGCTATTCTATAGATATGTATTATTGATACAAGTAAAATAGAAGACGCAAATCTTTTAAATATAAGTAAGGTGTAATAAGAATATGATGCATGTATATTTTAATGTAGTGAAATGTAAATCGGAAAATTTGAACCGACTTCCAAAAAATTTGCAGTGTTTGGCGGTAGTAAGTTTTGTTCAAATATTTTTAGTGTTTATTAATATTTACGTGAAAATATATTTTACCTGAAATTAGTTGTAAACTTTGTTATATTTGCATATTTTTCTCGCGCATGTATCGTTTCAAACAGGAAGATGTTTAAGAGATATGATTACAAGGGAATAATAAAAACGATAAACTATTCGCAATTTGGGATCATGTAAGATGAAATATAGTAGAAAATAATATTAGTTCCTCAAATAATTTAAAACTAGAGGAAAAAATGTGTCGTTTGTGTTGCAATCTTGATAAAGGATAGGGTCAAGCACCTAGACGCAAGGTTTATTTTAAAAGCAAACATGGCGATTCGTTGAAAGGCAACCTTATATTTGAAATTCAACCAATACCATCATCTTTTGAGAGGCCTACTTTACCACTTTCATGAAAATAAAGCAGATCACAAAGTATAGAAGCTGTAAAATTCCCAATTGAAGTTAAATAGGTATCATCGTTAATAGTACAAGCTGCAGGTATAACTGCGCAGTAACCAAGAAAGCATGATATAGCGACAATTTTGAAAGAAATAAACAAATTACTTCGAAGTACTCAGCTGTATAAACTTTGGGAGTTCTTTTGGATTCTAATTTCAGTAAGCGCTAATATTTAGATATAAGATGTTGAGCTATTTTAAAAAACTGTTATGTTTATCCAAACTATAAGCAAGCTTGAAGGTGCAAGCAAAGATGCCGATCATTTGAGGTAACTGTTTCTGATATTTCAAAAGAGGTTCTTTTATGCAATTTGCTGAAGCACACAACAAAGCAAATAATATTCTTACAAGTAGTACATGAACTCGTCGAAGGTAAATAATATGAATGCCGAAATAGGTTTTAGTTGCGGTTTCGATGGAAGTTCAAGTCAGTCATTGAATAATCGAAGATATGTCAGCTCTGACGCTCACTTTGACACATGTCTCTCTGCTACTATTATTATACCTCTTCGGTTGCAGTCAATAAAATGTATTTTGTGGAATAATAGTACTGCTCAATCTAAAGTATTTCAGATACAGCTTAAGATAGACTAAAGTTGAAACAGCATGTTGATTTACAAATTTGACATCTTAAAGATTTAAAGGTATTTATATCGACAGGTAAGACGATGACTTTAATTGACGATAAACTGCTGAATATGGTGACTGCAACAAAATCAAATCCAGCTTGTTCCGATATGTGCTATTACTCCCCGAAATTTTAAACAAATTAAGAATATTACAACTGCAAAAGTATTCGAGTTAAAACCAATGACCCTAAAATATGGAATAAGTCTGTTACGTTGTTGGATTAGATTCTTTGATTATATTCTCCATATATCCTGTCGCTACGAGGTATATGAATGGCTAGTTCGAGGAAACAGAGACAAAGATATATTGAACAGAAGCAAAAGATAATACTAAAACTGTTTGTAACAGAAATATACGCACCTTTGGATAAATCAGAATCCAATGGTTATCGTAGTGCATACCATGGAAATTCTGCTAGTTGAGCATTTAATGATACCAAAAATTAAGAAATTTAAATTCATTTTAATTTGCCTATCCCATCGGTACCAGATAGATGTGCAAAAACTGAGAGCAATACTGTTACAAGGGGGTTACCCTTTGAACTATGAACGAGTGATATGCGGCCACGTCACCTCTGCCTCGCTTTTGCAGGACTATGGATGACTTTATGGCTACAGCCAGCTAATTCTTTGAAAGAGGGAAGCTGGAATGTAGCTTGCGCGCACTCTTTATGCCTATTATGTACACTCTTATACTAATTGGTCTAAAACCTATCTGACTTCAATGTTTGATTCTTACGCTAACTAGCACGATACTAAGCTCAAGTGTCTAGTGTAGGATAAAACTAACTAAAATGATAACTAAGGTTGACTCCAAGTTAACTGGGCACGATAACGAGGATCAAGTATCTAGTGTGTGTTACAAAATGTTTAAAAACAGAGTAAATTGTCAATAAAAGTAAAAGCGTACTTACTGCGTTGGGGCGCTGGGGTGGCGGTAGCAGATCGTTCACGGCGGACGCGGCACGGGTCGTCTGGGCGGCTGGTCGTCGCAGCAGGCTGGCGGCGAGTGAAGGTTGTTGACAGTCGAGACAGCGCTGGTCGTCTGGGCGGATGGTGGCTCGTAGCGGGCTGGAGGAGAGTGATGGCGGACAGCGGTAAGCTCTTCGGCTAAGAATCTCGGGAGACGTTTGTGAGAGCGCTTTACTGATGTCGTAGGCCCAGCTCTGCGTACTATCGGATACTTGGTCACAATCTGCCTACTCCAATCATCTAGTAGTCACACCAACTACTGAATACTTCCTAGTTTTGATGCCCTTTTTATACTTCTCGGCACAAGAAAGTGGCGAAATTCTGGTCTGTCATTGGTAATTTAAAAATACCAATGGAAATTGGTCTTTCGAATTGTCATATGTCTTACATAGGCAATAAATGCCACCCAGCAACAGAGTTTGTACATATTTGAGTACTTCTGGTATCCAATGCCTGTAATACTGCATAATGTAATAGTACATGGTAGGCAAATAATTTAGAACGCCACATTACCTGTAGGTTATTTTGGAGAAGCAGGATTTAAAGCAAGATTTTATAGGGGCTATAGATACAAATCCCGTAATTTCAAACATTAATTTACAAAAACGTATTAACAATCTCCATAAATTAAAGCTTCCCTCTAAAATAACCAACGTGCTATTGGAGGTTAAATTATAACATACACAAATTAACGAAAGCTAGATTTATTTTGAGGAAGTCTTTATAGATCCCCAACCTGGACGCATTTTCAATTCCCGTGGAGCTGGCTATTTCATGAATAATTGAACCGAGCACACTGAACTGCATTTAATTGTGATGACTTCCTTCTCGAGGGAGCCGAGGTTGCCGTTAATGATACACGCGCATCTCCTTTTCTATTGCACTAGACTACTGAAAAACTTGAAACGTATTTTTATTTGAAGGGGGAGGGGTTATAACGTTTAAGATTTAGCAAGTCTAGTATAATGTCATCACGAAGGGTTTTTTTACGTAGAAAACGTTAATCATTGATAATATTTCATAATGGCGAGATATCTGAATACTTTTGAGAATATAATTATTAAGAAATCCTTTGCGACAATGTAATAATTAATGTTCTAAAGAAACATGTGTACGTATTTAAATAATCAATTGAAATTTACTTATCTGTAGAATATTAATTTTAAATGGAAACGAAAAGAAACATGTAAATTCACTACGCCTTAACTTCAATTAAAGTAAAGGGCTATAAGAAATCTACTAACAGGGTATTTTTGAATATTTTCCATTTTATAATTCCTTGAATTTCCAGAGCTCTTACAAAATTAACTATTTTCAGGCTAAAATATGTATGTGTAAAATCAGGAAAAATTTCAGTGTTCACTCGACTCATCTCAAATGTAAGACAAATTCTCTTTCTATTGTACTTGACTAATTTATACATTGGACAGTTTGTTTTATATATGTTTGAATTGCATTATGCTGATTAAGTCAGTGACACTTGTTTAATACGCAAGTGAGTTTGTCAAGTCCTCGGTGGTTTATTTTACCCATATGGTAGTTCCATTAATTTGAACATTTTCTTTTATGTAGATAACCCCTAACAATTTTTATGACCATTTTATTAAGCTTCTGCCCTGAATCGGTAAAATGCTATTGTAATTGTTTACTCAGATTTTTATAGAACGCGTTTTCAAGGTATAACTGGCATTTATAGGAATATTCCTTTTTATAGTCAACCATTTTCCGTTCACAATTGCATTTGGAAAATTTTATCAAAAATGCTTGTATAAATATAATACAATGTATTATACGAGATTATATTAAATTTTCAACTTTATGGTTTGATGTCTACAGAATTTGCGGCGGTATTTATGATCGGCATGCATCTTATAATATTTTCGTGATTGTATTGTATCGTTTGCCCAATTGTAATTCGATTCTTATTTTGATTGTCCATATTTCATTCTTAGTTAATATAATTTCTAGTTTACAATTGAATTCCTCAATATATTTGAATATTAAGTTCCATTAGTATTTAGCGTAATTTCTTCAAATTGACGTTTCTTATTCTGAACGTTCATTTTTACCTTTGACTCTACACAGGTATAGTTTATCGTGATCATTATATCATTCCAAGAGAGTTTACAGGGTATTTTGAGTATAAAATAGCTGTTTTAGGGTATATTATAATTGAGACAGAATTTCCGCAATTTAATGGAGTCTAAAAAATATTTCGGTTACATGGTTCAAAAAATTTCTATTTTGTGCTATTAAATAATCTATTAACCCGGTTTTGTCAACTAAATAAATTAAATTATGTGGTTTAGAGTTTTCTTTTTCATTACTTTACCAATGTTTGTATCTCTGTTCCTAAATTGTTCAGCAATTACACTGGACATTGTAAAATCTAGACTAGCAGAATGTGCTGAGTTAATTTTAGTGGTGAATTTAGCAGATCATCCATAATTCCGTATATAATATGGATAACTTTGTTTTGGTCCTTATTAAATGAATAATTTTTATATACTGCTAAATAAAAATAGTTCTTTAAGTTTTTTATAGTTGGAGCAGCTGTAGGAATTCAAACGACGGGGCAAGTTCTTACAGAGCCGTCTCTCCTATTTTGAAAATTTTGGGATGCGTTGTAGGCAACTACAATATAAGGGACTTGTATTTCGTTTACATTGACGGTAATTGCAGTTATTATAGTTGTCTGATAAATTAGAACCTGCGTCAGGTCACATTGGTAGTTTCACATAGAAAAAGTGGTTCTATTTGTATAAAACAAGCACGTTTCTTTATCTTAAACAAAATGTACCATTTTCGATGTTTATGTATTACTTTTAGCTGAAAAAATTAATTCAAACTGGCAAGTACACCATCAAATACATTTTTTAAGGCAAAAATGTATACTGTGTAAATGTAGAGTTCAAAAATTTTGGATTTAGTTAGAAACAAACCTTAGTTAGGATTTCTACTTTCCTACCTCCCAGTGCCACTAAACCATGTATATTTGAGTGATTTTAGAAGTGCCAATTTCCCCTTCGAATCTTATGCAGTGAGATTGAAGTTTGGTTTTATAAGGTCTTATAACAAAACCAGTTGTAATAAAAACATGGTCTTGACTAATAGGTTTTTAAGATGTACCCGTTTAAGCTGTGTAGACGAATTTCGAATTGCAACGTTATAATGTCTAGTCTAACTATTCGAATTCATTTACGTATAGATCTACTTTTTCCATTTTTGATTTATGAGATCTGTAATGAATCCCATTACTAGGGTAATATTTAAATAGCTCTATTGTAGTCAAGCATATACTATTACTACGTAGATTGTACTTGACTATATAAAGTAATATATACGTTTATTTTTCTCATAAGATAGCTTTGTGCTGATTTTGTTTCTATTTCGGTTTTTACTATAGTTTATACTCGGTCCGGCTACCTCGCGACTCACATAGGAACATGATTAATGGATCGGACAAGTATTTCTTTTATTTACCATAATATAGTTCCAATCTTTCTATAAAAATATTTGACTTAGTTTACTTTATTTTGTGAGAACTATTTCCTTTCAGATCTTCTTAGTTTTGAAAGTATCTAGTAGTCTGTGGAGCGTAATCAATCAGTCGGATGTCAACTTCTTCCCTTTTCTATGTAAAAATTAAGCACTTATAAGCACGAGCATTGTCTTGCAAGAGAAGCAGACGTTTGAAAATATTTTTGTGCATTTGTCTTCTATAATATTCTGTCAAAAGCTCCTCATAAATGTAGAGTAATATACACATGTCACAAGTTTACCATGTTCTCCCATTATTTCTCACTTGTCTAAAAAAATCAATACGAACAGCTTTACTGCGGATTTTTAAACCCAGGAGTACCAGTATTGTAACTGCTGGTATTGATAAATGAATATTATGGAAAAGATGTGTGACATAAATATTATTACTTATATGACTTGTAACTGCCTCTTAGCGTTCTATGCATGTAAAACAAATATTTAAAGTATATTTTAGCACTTCCCTTACTAAAAAATGTGTAAAAATATGAAATGCCTAGAAAATGCATTAATACATTAATATACAGGGTTTCTATTTGAAAACTTTCAATGGGCTATACTTTAAAAAAAAGGGACACTATAAATTATTCAAAACCGTTTAAGTAATATGAAGGGGGAATCTAAATGGGTTTACAAATATAGTGCCATTCCTAGCTTTCCAACCACCTCAACTTCAATATCTTAAACAGCAACCCTCTACATGTGGCACATCGTCGGAAAACGCTTGAAAAAATGCTTCTCATTGATACCATTATAAGGATAATTTTGGGTAATTAATTATTAAGTGATTAAATAAGAAGGTGGATGGGTCGTTGTGAACTAACCAATTCGATTACACAATGCCAGATAATTACTATGGATTTATAACTACTTTTACATGTTGTTCACAAAACCGTAATTTAATTATAAATAATTAATTTTATGAAGATGGAAACACTCATGTAATTTAAAATAATTATAGAAACTTTTCCAAAAGTAATGAAATGTTCACAAAATCATAATTTCATTGTAAATGATTAGCTTTATGAACATAGAAAGGTTCATGTAACAAGAAATTATTATAGGAACTCTTTCAAAATACTAAAAATAGGTACGTAGAAACTTAATAATACAATACAATACAAATTTAACACATAAACAACCGTGTAGTCATAAAGCATTAAACAGATGGTATTAAAAATTCAAAGGGAACAGGAAGACAAGTTCCTACAATCAGCATTGGACCACATGAAAGAGGTCACGACGAAACCGAAACAAACGAACTTAGCCCAGCACCTAATGGATAGCATTCAAAAAAATTGTTAAAAATAATTGGCTAGTACGAAAAATGCTGGAAACCTACCACGGCAACGTAAGTACGACATAGAGGATTTTTAGTTTGTCTTGTGCCGTGGGTGTGCGAACATACGTCTAACGTACCGCAAAGCCAGTACTTGTTATTAATATAACAACCATTGTTCATTTACATGCCTAGTTTAAAGAGAAGCAAGATCTTCGCCACGCCGAATAACACAGACCTCGTAGATGGCTGGATCACCCAGGTCTTAATTAATATTCGTGCTAGTATTTCGTTGTACCGCACAAAATACAATCCAAAAAGTTACCATTGCAAATTGGGCTGAAACGTATCGAAACTCGGACATACAGCAAAATTATTTTTTCACGAGGAAGGCCCCAAACCCATCTTTAATTCTTGTTAAAATGTTACTTCAACTTTATTTGAAGTATAAAGGAAACAATGAATGTTTATTGTTGATATAAACATTAAAAATGTGTAGACTTGGAATTTTTTAAGAATTGAGGTATATCCATATCATCTAATCAGAGCATTGCTATATATAAATGGTTTTATTATTAGCAATGTTCATTTTTTATTGAATTTTTCGTTAAATAAAGCTATTTGAAGCAATTATTAATATTCAAAACTTGGTCAATTAAAATTAAAAAAACTTATTCCATTTAAATGCATTTTTGAAGCATGAAGCTAGCCAAAAGTGAAGTATATAAAACAAATTCCAAAGAATTCCAAAAAGTCTCTTGTTTTAGAAGGTAGACGAGCTATACAAGAAATCATCTGTTCTTTGTGTTCTTACCCCATTTTGCTCTTTTTTAAAAAATGCATTTTGGTGTACAAATTGCGTAATCTGGTTTCGCGCACTCTGCCGAAGCCCAGATATAGGTGTCCAATAGTTGTTTAACTATGTTTCCTCACTCAAAAGCAAAGATTGAACAGTTTCAGAGTTTTTAATCTTTAAATATTTATAACAATACAACAAATTAAAAAAATGTTTAAATGAATCTCAAAAGAAGCCGCATTTAGGAAGTGATTACTACTTGATTGATAATGGTATTTAAAGATATTGCATCAGGTGAAAAAATTGAATCTAAGAAATTTGATAATTTCGCTAAAGAAACGGCTTTAATATTTTTTTAATTATATGACTGGTATTACATGCCAGTATCAATCCTTAAAATTCTTTTACACGGTTCTGCTATTATTGAAAATGCTATATTGCCTATTGGCCATTATCAGAAAAGCTACAAAAGCGGTAACAAAGAATTCAGAATTCGTCAAATAACGAATGAAGATATGTTACAATATTTGCTTCTAACTTAAGATCCTTACATAGCATTGTTGGTACTAAAATTGTCAAAATATTCTAAGAAAACCTTTTTCTCTGAAGTAGCTAATTTATTAATATCTTCCAAAGCTACCGACAGATAACAATGCTTCCACAGCACTTGATGCTGGAAGTCACTTAATAGAAAACTGATAATATAATAAAAAATGCAAAAAAAGATTAAAATATAAATAAACTAAAATGTTGGAAAGAATTGCAAAACTACATAAAGTTTCAAAACAAAAATTAAAAACATTCATGAAACAAAATAGAAATGCATAAAATGAAAAGACTAAAAATACAATAAACACAAAAAATAAAAGAAGGGATAGAAAACCACCACTTCCACGTTTGTTTATAAAATGTTGGTACCAAGAATGGATAGGGTAAAAAGATAAGATTTAAACCAAAAAAAATAACAACTTTTTCCACATTTTTATGAAAAATAATAGCAGTAGTGTTCAGCAGATAAAAATCTATGGGAATCACTGCTTTGTACTTTCTCTTACCTATATCAAATATAGAATAGA
The DNA here is from genome assembly GCA_024586415.1 of Phrixothrix hirtus. Lineage (NCBI taxonomy): Eukaryota > Metazoa > Arthropoda > Insecta > Coleoptera > Phengodidae > Phrixothrix > Phrixothrix hirtus. The sequence continues at coordinate 112 of JAHWXV010068082.1, read as the reverse complement.
GAAAGTATAGTGTTCGTCCAAAATTTTCGATGTCAAAATTTTAGTGGAAATACACGTTTTGGGGCTCCCTGAGTCCAAAAAACGTGTTTTTAAAAATTGGTCTGTCTGTGTG
>JAHWXV010068069.1:0-21314 GCA_024586415.1 Phrixothrix hirtus | reverse complement strand
CTTTAAGTTTTACTTAATTACATTTTATTTACATGCGGGTTATTAAACAATATTTATTTTAAATTAATTCGCGGTCACTCACTCCCGGTTCACTTCTTATCTTTTAAAATGTCTTATCAATTTAATCTTATGGTAATTTCCCGGAAACGTAAGACGCGCGGATTTGTTGCAAATCGGATTTTGCGTCGCTTTTTCACATAAACATATTTCGCTGGAAATGTTACAGGAGGTATTTATTTAAAACAATCAAGAGGAAACGTCTAAGGGGACTAAGTTTGGCGAATTGAGTGAACAACGAGATGTTCCAAATATTGCCTATGCAACATTCCTAGCCTCTTGGTCACAATGGCATCTCCCAGCTCGTGCAAAATTTCTGTAAACTAAGCGCAATAATTGTAAGGACAAAATCTGTGAAGACAATACCTTGTACATAAGAAGGTCCCCGTGATCAAGTTTTTAGGTGAACTGTCTCACCATTTGGTAAAACCTCCTAATCGTCTTGCAAGAGGACAACATTTCGCTCTTTTAATCGTCATATAAATTTCTAGGTATCCTGGAAAGTCGTGATTCCTAACGATTGTCGTTCTTATTTATTGGCTGAACATCATGATCAGGCCACTGCCGGCCACACGGGCGTTTACAAGACCTACCATCGTCACAAAGGTCGTTACTTTTGGCCGAAGATGCGAGCTGAAGCAGCTAAGTACGTTCGCAAATGACAAATTTGTTAACCCCATAAGGTTGAACAGAAATCACTCGCATGCTTCTTTGTTCTTCGCTTGCGCCCAAGCCGCCCTTGGCAGGTGCTATGCATTGACTTCCTAAGTCCGCTGTCACGGTCCACGAAAAGTTACTGTTACGTACTAGTAGCGTCTGACTGCTTCACTAAATTTTCGATGTTCTTTCCACTACGGTCTTCTACAGCTGTTTCTTTGGTTAGATGTGTGGAGGACAACATCTTTCTTGTTTTTGGTACACCGCGATACATTATCTCTGATAACGGTGTTCGGTTCCATATCCACCTCTTCTTAGACTTGTACAACCGTTATCGCACCAAAGTCTTATTTACGGCGAAGTATAGGCCCCAGGCAAATCCGAGGAGCGTGTACACCGCGTGCTGGAGACTATGCTTTCTTCTTATATCAATAAGAATCGTCGCACTTGGGACGCCAACCTCGTTAAGGTAGATTGCGCGATTAGGTCTTCTAAATACGAGATTATTGGTACTACTCCTTTCTTTACGTTGTTCGATAAAGAACATATCCTGTACGGAGATACTTACGGTCCTCGCGTGGCTGAAAATGATCTATTGACGGATCCTGATCGTTCTCTTGTCTTAGAAAGTAGAAATTATGATTTGCTTTACTGTGATATTAATCGGCGACTTCATCAAGCTTATGCGCGCAATGCTCGTGTTTATGATTTGAGACGTGGGTGACCTAGTGTTGCGTAGGAATAAGTGTATTTGGGATGCCGCTCAGCATTTCACTAGTAAACTCGCCCCGAAATTGGATCCTTTAGAGTACATCGCAAGAACTCACCTAGTACTTACGAGTTGTACGACGAGTTCGACAAGTCGGATGGTGTTTGACACGTTTCCAATTTGAAGGCTCATGTGTCCTCTGACGAATAGGTAATTCCTTACTTGATTTGACGATTGTTTCTTTTTACTATAGGCATTCTGTGTCTTACTTGTATTTTGGTGAATTTATATTCTCCTTTTTAGTTTTGTTGGGCTTGGATAATTATGCTTCATAGTTATTTAGGTTCTGCGACGTGTTGTCGTTGTATCCATATGACATCTCGACGTTAGTTTAGGTAGTGATCGTCATAGTTTAGGTTTAGTGGTCATGCGTTTGGCATTAACATTGTTATTGAGCCCATTGGGCGTGTTTCAGCTTAGACTTTCGGTCGCTTACTTGTGACGTAGGTTCTGTTACGCTTTGGTCATTGCATTTTTTATCTACCCCTGACTGGACTGCGAAGAGCGCTCGAATTGAACTTACTTTACTTTTTTACTTTTGATTCCTTCTTAATAGGGCTTCTTGATACTTTGGGTTGTTGCATTTCCGATTATTTACTCGTTATTTGGAATATAGGCCGACGTTTCTGGCCGTATCGAATTTGGTCTTTTGTGGTAATGGTTTTACAACATACCGGCATACGTTTGTTTGGAGCTGTTTTGGCCAGTGTTGTCGTTTCTGCGTGACGAACTCGTCGCTGGATGAGTGCGATCTGCCTTCGTTCCTTTGAGCTCTCGCTACGTTTATTTCCTTCAGGAATAATAGTGATGCTACTATTTGAGGAGCCTTCCTAGACCTCTTGTGTCTTGATCGGTTACCTTACTGTTTGAGTACGATTTATTTGTCGTTTCAGTATCGCGCACGAGGAAATAGCGATGGTTATCCCTACTGCTCTACATAAAATTTTTGAACTTCAGGTGCTCACTCATTTCTTTTGGACGACGTCCATTATGTTTGACGAATTTCGGTTTGATTGCGGTACATTTTGACTTTTGGAGTGGTCGTATTTGCTTTTGCACTCTTGGTACGTTCATGTAATTAGTTGCTGCTCTTCAACATTCTTAGTCTTTCCGTTCCTCTTTATGAGCATATTATGTACACCATATTTTCTTTGGGGGTTTAGTTTTACGTGTTGAGTCCCTAGGTTTAAGTTGATTTTCGAGTTTTTATTCGTTATTGATTTCCCTAAACCAGTCTCCTATAAATTTTATTCACGAGTATCTGTCTCGCCGTGTTTATGCGGCTCGTTTTAGAAAACGTACGCCCTTTATCCGCTCCAACTTATTTTCGACTACTTTTTCTGTTTGTTTTCTTTGCTGGATAAAACACCTATATCTTTAGGGTGAGTAGGCATCCCTTGTTTGTGTACGAGGTTCGTTGATGTATTTTTTGTGAAGCTACACGCCACTCCCTAGCTTCCGCGGAATTAGGGCTAGCCGGTCATTTTCTTTTATTTTGTTGCGTAGCGGGACTCTTCCTCCGAACGCTAATCACGTTCAGTTATCCATATTTGACGTGATAGTACCTTATAACAAGTCAAGAAAAGGTTATAAAAACGAGACCCGAAGGATCGAGTTTTGCTAACTAAGGCACTTAACGATCGTATGTCGTATACTATTGTTTGTTCTAACGACAACGATTTGATATCAAACTTTTTCTTATTTTCATAACTGTACTAGTACCGTTTGGAACCATAACGTACTCGTTGTGAAGCTTAGTAGAGTTACTATGAGAATCACAATAGTTCAGCAAACATATCAGAACGTGACAATCAACACAGCTGATAAATGTTTAAGAACAGGTCGGTAACGGACAAACAGTTAAACGTGTTTCATGACTATACGATCAAGATAAGCAGTATACCAAACTAGTAGCTTTGGAGAAAAAACTAGATATCTATAAAGTAGAATAATACTATGCAGGCAGCAAGCACTGTAAGGGTAAATGCTGTAAATACAAATGACACGTATTTACACTTTAGTGTTTGTCTTATAGCAATGTTGCAAGTAGTATAACCTTAGAAAACTCATTCTTAATTAAAACAATTATGGTTTTATTGCATTTATACCATTCACTTTTGTTAATTTTGTCATTAGATACATTGTAGCTGCACTTTGTATACAGGATATTTTCAAAAAACATGCACTTATCCTAGGAAATGGTTTCTTGAGCAAATTAAAGTTGTCTTTCATATAAACTTTTAGCCTTTTAGCGTAAATTCCCTACTTTCAGTGTTACGTCCTTTAGATGTGAGGGGGGGGGGAGGAGTTTCTGTAACTCAATATCCGATTTGTTATTAGACGTAAACTTTCACCAAATTTCATTTATATCGTTTTTCCAGAATTGAGAAGAAAGTTACACACCTAGTTATAACCACTATATTTAATAAAGTGTAACTCTAAAAGTATGAGAGCAACGGTTAAGGTGTGTGTGATAGATACCCTAAGTTTTGGCAGTGAAATCACCTTCAAGCGTAAACATATGTACTTAGCAAATGCCCTGTATATAAGTTGATGGGTAAAGGAATTGGATTTGAACTTACATTGTATGTTGATTTCCTCTAAATATCGAAATGCCTAGTCCCAATTTTTGATAGTTTCTGACGAGTGTTTTAAATTTATTTCACTGACGACTCATTTACATGGCACGAAGAAATTGTCCTTCCTTTCTATCTAACTGTTTTTTTCAATTGTTTATATCTGAATCTGATATGATTTTTTCCTTTTTTCCAGTTTGATGACTAATTTTTTCTCTAAATAATCTTAATATCAATATAAAGATGTGTCAAGAATATTTACTTATTTGTCTTCGCCAAAATTAATTAACTTATTAAATTCTGTAACAATTGCTTCGGTTTATTAACTTCACACAAAAAAGAAGTAACACAATCATTAAAAGTACATAGTCAAACTAGAAAGCTAACTAACTAAAATTAAAACAGCACTATTGCAATTTGCCATATTTTTAGTCTAAATCGATAATACTATTAGAATCCGCAAAGGACGTCTCTTTGAAAAGAAAAAATAACTCTTTAATTAACTATTTTATACCTTATAAAGCATATACTTCTCTATAAAATTATTTCATATCTTTAATATTACTTTATGAAGGACTACAGCTCTAGAGCAGAGGTTCTATAAATTGGAGCATAAATTCTCGACAACAAACGTGAATCTGGGCAATTCAATTTAATTAACATATTTTAAATAACGCTTTCAATAATATATTATAAAACTTTTCATGTGGTAACAATTAATTTCGAAAAATGTGTCGCGGTTGAAAGGAGATTAAGAAGCACTGTTCTAATGAGATTTTAAACTCATTTCGTGCTATGTATAAGAAATTCTAATTTTGACAGTAATCCTTTGTGTAACTTTGTTATTGATATTAAAGGAATATTATATTTGAATAACGAAGAAAGACGATTTTTGTGAGCGTAGACTGCTCGTAACTGATTAATGATTTCTGTCCTTTGAAATTGCGATTGATTGCTTTAGTTATAATAATTACAAAGTATAACATTATGTAGAAGGTTTATAGTCATTCAAAATATCAGAGTTAAATTCTTTTCTACGCATTTTGACAAAGAAATTATTCAAATTAGATGTTTTAATAAGATTTTTATGTGGAGAAGTTATTAAAAAATATTTTATGACAAATTGGAAGTAAATTTATTTCTGTAGTTACCTTCAAGACAAATATCCTTTTTTAATATTTGTGTAAGGTAAAATCCCTTTTTAATGAACAAAAACCTAAACTTCTACGACTGCGGTACTTTATGTATTTTCTAATGCCTAAATAATAATTTCATAGTATTCTGCCGTATCATAGACATGGAACTTTGAAAGTTGACAATAGTTTCTAGAACTGGACCTTGTTAACAGAGAACAGGACGCTTACATTTTTATATCTTCATGAGTAATTATAATTACAGTAGTAGCCAAATTAAAACTTTTGGAAAAATAAATCTAGTTGGATTTACTTTTCCTAATTTCTTCCCTTAATCTAAGCTCTATTCATCCATTATAATTCCTTCGCAAGCCTTAATTAAGCGTAGAATGAGAAATTTTATGTTCTAAGGGTTGTAGTAAAAATTTCTCTATTATTCCTATGAATTAAATCAACGTCCAACTTTTATATCCTGCGTAAACTTTGTTACATTTGCTTATGGAATGTTCCAAACAATTAATTTACTCTTAAAAAGCGGAATTAACAATCAAGTTTCGATTACCGTTAATAAAATAACTTCAAATCTGCTGGCAGAACTATTATACAGGCTGATTCAAAGAGCTGTAAAGTACTAAAGAATTAAAACAGCGCTGTGTGCAGAAAAAGGATATCCTCCATTTATATCTTCTTAGATACCGTGCAACATGTTGCAGAAGTTTGCCAAATTAATGTTTGGCGATCATTCAAATATTAAAACGTAATTGCCACAAAGAATTAAGCAGAGAATTTTATTCTGTGTTTACAGTGTATTAATCTAGAAATAGTGTTAAATATTTTTGTAAGTATCGTGGAAACGTAACTGTATGTCAATACAAACATTAAACACATAAACGCAGGTTAGTATTAACAATAGAATTGACACTACTTCGGCATTTTTGCTATGAGAGCCCCAAATGTCTAAAGTTCGCTCTTATATACGCCGACTTTTTTCTTCTCTTACTCTCCAATTTTTTTCTTAAGATTTACCGACCGACGCAGAGAAGTTAACAAGTTAAATCGTTATCCTACAGTTGCAAGTTTCACAACAAAGCTTCACCTCAGTCATGTCATAGCATATCTGGTCGTAATATGAAACCAGCCATTAAGTTAGAAAAAGTCCGGACGTGTGTCACATAGATCCTAATACAGTTTCCAAACATCAATGATAATTAAAACAGCCGTTTCACGTTATGTTTCAATATTAAACACCTGTTGTCCTAAAAACGATTATACTGTAAATTGGAGTTACCATACGACGATTGCGTTTTACGTATTGCAGAGAACCATAGAAAATAAATCTTAGTGTATGAAACATTTTTATTGTTTTTAAAAAAGGTCTCCATGATAGTCGGTACATTTCTACATACGCTGGAACCAATGTTTATAGCATTTTTTCCATAACTAATCTGATATCTCCGAAACAAGAGTTTTGAACACATCAATCGCCTTTTTCGCTGTCGAAAATCGTCGTCCACGTTGTACGATTTAATTAAGATTTAATTGTACCATCATCTAATGTCCATGGTATAAATATGTCAAGTGATCCCTATTTAGATTATAAAATTAAGAAAAATCTGATTAAATGCATTAAATAAGACGTTAAGTTCAAAGAGGCTGTTAATAAGTTGTTAAACAAGTGATATTTTTTCACTTAATTTCACATTTAAGTACTATTAAATAGCCGAAATCAGAGTCCGCCGTATTTGAAATAAGACACCATCTTGAATAACGAGTAAACCGAATGCGATATTCCAACAGGAAATATAACATGCACGCTCAAGATTATCAATACGTAAAACTAACGCTTACACAAAATTCCTCTGATAAAAATCAATATATTGAAAGGTAATTATTAAATAATCTTGGGAAAAGGCAAAGGATTTAAATAAAGTAAATTTTTCGGCGGATAGAAATGTAAAAACATACCTTTTTCTCGGAAAGAAAAACAAAATTACAGCCCTCGTCACGATTTTGAGCACGTTAAAACTCCCTACTGAAAGTCAAACTCCTTCAGATTCAGCAAAATGTTAGTTGGCATTGCGAAATGACCATAACAATCGAATACAAGGAATCCAAGAGATATATCGCAAATCGAAGACTCGGCCAGAATCTTCTATCGATCTTGTTGGCACCAAATTTTTTTAAATATAATTACATAGAGCTTTTCAGAGAACTTAAAAGGTGCTATAATGATAATCTCCTCCAATTTTACTAGCAAAAATGCAAATAAAATACCGATTTTACGATGTTTTGAATGGCTGTTGGAATGTTGGAATTGTTTCCTAACTCCGTCGAAATGTTTTCTTGAAAAGTAGTTTGTTACCGCCTAGGCGGCGTCCATTCCGCTCTTTAATTTATGGTTGCGCCATACACTCCCATGATATCTGGTAACCGCGCGAGTACTTTGACGACGCCTTGATTACTTTTCTCCATTAATGTTGGAGGGGGGCGGGCTTTCGGTTTCTTGTTCCGTAGCAGGCCCTCCTCTTGTTGCGTTCCCGTATGTTATGTGGTTCCTGGTTCTGGAGGCGGTCGCGGGTGCATCCCTCTTAGGGAAGAACTTGCACCCTTTGCAGTTCGCCGTATGTGGTTCCGCGCAATTGGCACAATTTACGCACTTTGGTTCGGCTCGGCAGCGCGTCTATATATGTCCGAATTTTTGGCAGCGATGGCATTGGATTGTGCCACGCCGTCCTTTCCGGAGACTTTGTATTGTCACCTTCAACCCCAAAACGCACTTGAGTTGTACACAATTTTTCCCGCCGTTGATCTATTCACCTCGATATAATTGAGGGGCATTGGAATCTTTCCTGCCCCTTTTTTCAGTCTCTTCACTGAAAGTACGGGAATGTTCCTGTGAATGAGGTCTTCTTTTATGTCTTTATCTGAAAAGGCCTCCGGTAGGCTTCGGATTACTACGCGGAGTGGCTTCTCCTTGTTGAGGAGGTAGGTGTGGTATGGTTCTTCTCTCTCGTCAAGGAGTGCAGTTATGCTCCGGAAGTCACCTGGTGCTTCCGGTTTGACCTTGATGCCAAGGTTGGTATTTTTGGCCTCGGTGTTTTTGAGACTTTTCCGCGCTATCTCCTTTGCTAGCTGGGGCCATTAGGCCTTAGAACTCAGTACTATTGGGGGCGTGTTACCGTTTTTCTTTTGGCTTAGTGCCGCTTGACTTGCGTGAATTCTCCTTGGGAGTCTTCTTCAGACGAATATTTCATGCTTGCCTCGATGAGGGCCTTGGTGTCCGTGGCTGGCTTTTGTTTCTTTTCCCGAAAATCTTCTCTAGTCTCTACTCGGTGCAGTCTATAAACCTGGCAAGGTAGCATGCGGCCTCTTCTTTGTTTCGCGCATATGCGCCTAAAATTTTCCGGAGTTCGTACTTTGCTAGCACTACAGATTCTTTCATGTACGCAATGACTTTGTTTACTTCCACCACGAAGTCGCAATCACGCAGGTAGCTAGTAGCTCTGACCAGGGTTTTACTCCTGGCCGTCACTCACCCCTAACTACATGCAGTGAACAAACTGAACAACTTTACACTCGCCTAGGCGCAAGGCACATTCGCTCGTTTCGGATGCTCAGCTTACTCTCGATTGCCTAATAAACCGATGAGAATGTTATAACAGACATAGCAACAATACCGGAAGTTAAAGGATATTATTTACCTAAGATTTATCACTTTGCTGGTTCCTGTTTAAAACAAAAATGTTTCAGCTCCCTAAATCACTTTTCTTGCTTAGTAAATGTGACATATCTTGAACTTTTTAAAATCATGCTGTAAGTTTTAGATTTCTTGCGCTTCCCTAGGATTTAATTTTTAGTGTATATAGGGCGGAACAAGCATCACTTTACCATAAGGATGATTAATTTTTCAAAATTGGAAATAGATAAATATTCAGTTTCTGCCACCTATGCGGTTGTTTAAGTTTATAATATTATGCAAACACTTTCTACATATTTAAGTAACATTACTATTTTAATAGCAAATTAAGTGTATAAAATTAAAATTGGGTGTTTTAAATTGTTAATAGACAATTTTTGGAAATTATGTTAGGTAAATATATGCCGCCAGCTATTATTCAACTTTATGTTCTTTTATCGAAATTTTCAAAAAGTTTTGCAACATTTCAGGTGATATTGTTGCATTTCATTACGATTGTTGCGTTTTATTTGCTGCATAATTCGAAACTTGTACATACACATATTTCCTTTCAGAAACCCCTACAAAGATAATGGGAATCCGTCAAATCTCCATTACGAAATGTTAAATGGATCAGGAACACATGTTTCAAAATTGCATGGTTTCGGGGGTGTTTAATGTAATAGTAACGTTCTGCTGAAACGATGTATTTTTCAGTCTTTCCCCTGCTTCTCTATAGCATTCACCTTTTCCAGTGACCCTTCCACTTTTCTAGACTCAAAAAAAATAGGGACCAATGACGCTTTCAGCGTGAATGTTAAATACAACGACTATCCCAAAACTATCTGATCTTCCTTCATATTTCCCCGCTGGTGTTATTCGGCTTCATGGGCTGGTGACATCCTTCGAAACAAACCCCCATTTGATTGAAGAATACGCTGCGAACGGCCCTTCCGCTTTTGGAAGCAGTCCTGAGACTCATTTTTTGGTGTAGCCTTTAGAGCGTTCGTCGTATTATTTTCGACTGTTTCTTTGTCATCGAATCGATGTCCTTTGAGCAGCATTTTTAATCTTGGGAACAGCCTCAAGTCGCAGGGAGCTACATCAGGAATGCATGGAGGCTAACGGACCTGCACAACTTTGTGTGAAGGTTTTTCTGCTCCACCGTTAGCAATTTCGGAATGAATTTTGCACACACGCGAACCATTTGCAAATTTGCAGTTAACATCTTTGAAACACTAGTTTTTGATATTCCAAGATCACATCGTAGTTCTCGCACAGTCAATCGGCGGTCTTTGTTGATCGCAAGTCGCACACGTTCGATATTAGCCGCTGTTGTTGTCGTCGAACGCCGCCCAGAAAGGGGGTTACTATCAACGGATGAGCGATCATTTTTGAACCGCTTATACCACTCTTTTATTTGTTTTCTGCCAGTGCACTCGTCCCCAAATACCGTCTTCATCATTGCAATGGTCTTCGTACAACTCTTTCGAGTTTTACGCAAAATTTAATGCAAATTTGTTGCTCCGATCTTTCCGTCATTTTCTACAATAGCAAAATGCGACCAACGTAAACAGCATGTTGTAAATAAACGCACGGTGCACGTGAACTAAAGTGTTCAGACGGAAACTGCAACATGGAGGGGTTTCGTAAAACTTTACCGTTGATACTCGTACCCGGCAGAGGGCGCTACAATTGTCAGGCACGAAGATATGAAAGAAGGTCGGATAGTTTTAGTTCCTTTTACTAGATGTAACGAAGTTGATAAATGTGGCCAGGATTCTTCCTTCCACAGAGATATCTATTCTGTTTACAAACGTGATCACTGAGATATCATAATCACTACTAACGTGTATCCCAGAAGTCTTGGAATCAACTTGATTTTGATAAGGTAGGTCTCTTTATTTCAAACACATATTAAAATTAAAACAAAAAAACGAATAACTAACATATGTAATTTTTATTAGTTGCCATTGATTATTATAAATTACAGCCAAATTTTTATTTCTTATTTATTAAGCCTGAAAATTTTAATACAAACGTCGGCCATTTTGAAAATAACTTTTCACAATAAATATCTTTTGTTCTTGTATGAATATTGTAATAATCATTGACAACTAATAAAAATTACATTTATTGGTTTTTGTTTTGACGTTTTAATTTTAATATGTGTGTGAAATAGAAATACAAGCCTTGTCGATGTCATCGCAAGAGCTGATTCCAAGACTACTGGGACACACGTTATATGAGACAGGTTTATGATAGCATTTATATTTCAATGACTGATGTTGACGATTATTATATTTCTTCTAAATTCTTGCCGAGTTAAAATAATTGACTATTATATTTAATGGAAATTGTAACAATACATCAACGCCGCTAAAACAATGTGTATTATTTAAAATTTCTTTGGAATAACTATGCATTTGTTAGTCTTACCAGAATTAACTAAATTAAACAAACAGGTAGGTTGCTTAAAAGAATAGTACCTACACATACGTCTGGACTCATATCCAAGAATTTTACTGTTGTTCTTAAAGAAAAGTAATAAAACAGCTTCCAAGTTAATGATGCATTTCAGAAATTGCTACACTTGGAAATCTCTAGCGATGTTATTGAAGAAGAGTCTTGTAAATTTAGAATTATCGCCCTATTAAGATTCATTCAATAGAATTTTGTAAAATTGTTATTTGAAATCAATACACATACGCTGATTTATATTTTTATATTATTGAAGAATTTTGTGTAGGTGAAGTAGTGCTTCAATTGAACTTCCACTACTTCCGTAAAACTTTTATAACTTTGAATTGCTCATAACTTACGCCACTCCAATATTTACAGTATTTTGTGCTTAACATTTTCATTGCAATTCCACAGACACTAGCAATAATTTTCAAGAGCTTCTAGAACTTTTAGAAACATTTTTAAGTTTAAACTTTTACAAATGTAATTTACTTTCAGTACTTAATATTTTTAATTAAGTTATTGTGAATTTATAATTGTTTTAGAAAGCTTGTGTATTGGTGGGAAACGTGATTAACTTGTGAGGTGTGGTTACTTAAAAATAGCACCGTTACAATGATAGTCAAAATTGGGTGGGTAGTGACGCAGAAATGAATTTTGCGTCTAATGACTGAGCCATTCAATATCTTTTCAAATTTCAAAATTTTTCATTAAATAAATAAAATATGAATAAGTTCATGAGTAGCATCAATTCTTTAGCTCAAAATTGTTCCTACTCGTTTGACTTATGCACATTGACGTGCATTACCTCCATGACCAATTTAGTCAGTTGATTCACAAATATGAACCATGTCCAAAAAAAAATACGCATGCCTTGAAGTAACCAAATGAAGTTTATCGTGTTTTTAACTATGGTGATCTCGTGAATTTTGTTTGTTTTTGTGGGTAAGGGTTTGGGATGCGGAATTTCCGTTGGCCCTCTTCGAGCAGAACTGTTATATAGTCATTTTTCGCCTTGGTTCTTAGAATTTTGCCGAATTTGGAGGAGTTTCACCGCCAGAGTGATTTTTAACGTGCCAAATATCACATAGACACGGAACCTACGATTTTACTTCCTTAGCCGAGAAGAAGGCATGATTTTTAAATTTTTTGCGCTGAAAAATTTACCGACCTCGATCAGGTTTGGATCTCCGCCCTTTGAGTGCAGAGGCAAACATGCTAACCAGTACACCAGTCGGGTCCGGCTATCTCGTGAATTATAAATACGTTCGATCAAACACTATACTGAAATACAGAATACTATATAGGGGCATTATAGTTTCTGCAGGCATGTGGGGATATAATTAGTCATTCCTTTATCATTACAATGTGCGCCCTTATACAGTACTCTTAATTTAACGGTTTTTAGCGCGTAACAAGATGACGGTTATTCTACGGTTAACAGTAGCCGCAAGACTTGACCCCGGTAGAGTTATTCTTCAATTGCATTTAATAGCCCAAAGAACATCATTCTAAAGATTGGGAAGAGGCAGGTCGGATTATTAGTATGGATTTCTTATAATGTGTGGCACTCCCGCTATATCACTGAAGCCCATCCGGATTATGGTGAACAATGTAATAGACGTTGTTTGCTGTGAAAATGTTCTGCATATGAACCATTCTCACAATAAATTAGGAAACTCGTGAGTTGCTGTATCTGCAGCTCTAAGATAATCAGTTCCCGATTACTTTTAGAGCATCAGGTTTATAGTGGCTGCTCAACTATAAATCTAATTAGGACTTCCAACTTCCGCATTTAATTAAATTAAGGACAAAACTGGCATTTACTATTTTTAACTTAAATCTATATTCTATACAACTTAGAATTAAACTTTTCCTATTTTGTTTTGTGGTTAACGCTTCAGGATGTGAAAATTTCCTTGGCCCTCTTAGATTTAACTATTTTGGTCATTTTGTCATGTCTACTAGGATTTTGCCATTTTGGGAAATGGAAGAGTATCACTGACATTAGAAATTTTTAGCATGCCAAACCGGCAGAATAAAGTTATCCAAACAGTACCGTGTTGGACCCAATTGCACCGCATATAATGCAGTATTTATCAAAAATCGAAAATAATAAAAATTCTATAACACGGAACAAATTCAAATTGACAATATACTTTGGTATAGAGACATACATCCTGCTAGTATGTATATAAATAGTTTTTAAATGTTTTTACAAATCTTCTGTGTTGTGCCTGACTGCTGATTGGTTGGATTCAACTAAATTCAAAATCATGACCTGGGGATCTTTTGACTGTGTAGAAATACATTACAAGGGTTCTTTCAATTTGTTCTTTGTTACAAAAGTTTTTATTTCAATTTTTAGTAAATACCGTAACTCTTATTTTAAATAAATTTTAATCAAATGGCGTTACCATAATTATTTCAATAAAACAGTAATTTCCTCAAAACGTTAGTTTAATACACATCGTTTACTATGTGCTGCAATTAGTTCGGGAATAGGTATGAGAACACAATGAAAATACAGTAATAATGCTTTTATTGTTTTTTAAAATATTCTCTCTTAAAATCAATATACTTTTGCATGCGTTGGAACCAGTTGTTGAACCACTTTTTCCATTCCGAAGATGGTATACCAGAAATATGAGTTTTAAATGCTTCCACAGCATCTTCAGGTGTTGAAAAACGGGTTCCATGCATTTTAATTTTTGACAACCAGAATAAAAAGAAATCATTTGGACTTAAATCGAGACTGAATGGACAATGAGTCATTAATTCTACCTTTTGCCACTTCAAATAATCGACAGTTTGTGATACTGTGTGTGACGATGCATTGTCATGGTACACGATGATCCGACATTTTGCCTTAGTTTTTCTGATTTCATTGATGGCTTCCGGTAAGTAAATGCTTGTATACCAATCACCATTGACCGTGCGACGATCCTCTAAAGCGACGGTAGCAACGTGACCGGTAACACTAAAAAATATTGCAACCATTTTCTTTGAAACACTTCGTGAACGGACAACCTTTTTTGGGTTCAATTCACCTTGAAATACCCAAACGCGCGACTGTTTCTTTGTTTCTGGCTCAGATAAATAAATTCAAGTTTCATCACCTGTAGTGATGTTATAAACCAAATTTGAAGCACCACGGTTAAATTGTGTAGAATCCATCGAGCACATAATTTTTTCACACTTAAATGCAAAATCGTTGATTGCAACATGACAACTCTCGTCCACACCTCGAGCGCAACTGGATAGGCTCTGCGAAACCTGAAGTTTAAAACGTTTCCACACCCTCCTTATTCCCCCGATCTTGCGCCTTGCGATTTTTATTTTTTTCCTCTACACAAGAGAGACCTCAAGGGTAAACATTACACCTCGGACGATGAGGTGAAGGTAGCTGTCAAGTCCCTGGATTCGAGAGAAGTCGGAAGAGTTTTTCAGTGACGGAATGAAAAAAGTTATTACGGTTGGGAGAAATGTGTTAGCCTTAACGGCTACTTGTTAAAAAACAAATATATGATCTTAAAACTCAAGAATTGTACTTTAATGTACTTTTGTCCCGATCTTGCTATTTGTTTTTGTTCGAGCTCTACAAGCATGTGTGTATTAGTTTTCAGCTTACCCTCGCATTTACTGCTTGAATATTGAGCCTAATTCCTTTTACACACTGTATTAAGTTTTTAAACACATTATTCAGTGATTCTAATATTTCCATTAGAATTTATTCCCTTTAGAAATTCAGTTAAAAATAAGAGTTCACTTGTGAAAAAAAATTCCTCGGTAAAGAATTTTTATTTGCAAAGCTTTATTTATCAGACTATATTGATTTGACTAAAATAGTTCAGTATTGTAACACTACTGTGCAGAACTACCGTAAAAAATTAAATTTTCGATTGGCTGCTTTTCTAACAGCGGGATGTCTATAAAAACCCTTTACAAAGTTGGTGACGCAATGGAAACGTCGATACGCACCAGGTTAGAGGGATCCTACTAATTATAGATGTCAGGCGAGTATTTATCGTACGGTGCTTCAGGGCACAAGATGGATTCCAGGCTTGATAAAAATCAATAACTTAAAGACCACTATTAAAATTGATAAAATTAGGCGGCACTACCTGAAATATTGCACCCCTTCCCAGGTAGGGATTAATTAAATAGCTCAGGAAACAATTATTTACGTCAGAATTAACTGGGGAGACGTATTTTATACTTACAATTAATATACTTTCTGAGATATTTTGTTACTATACTTAGTTCACATACTTTCACTGAATAATACTTAAAATAGCTATAATTAAATTGGAAATAAAAGATTTAAAAGCAATTAACAATGTATGTTCTAATAAAATTAATAAAAATATTTGCGTATAACTTAATGAGTCTTGCACCATATTACTGAAAGGTTGTACATAGTAGGCGTTCAACGATTATTACTAATTATTATTAAGTTTAATAATAACACATTGAAAACAATTGATGTCAGGTAGCAGAAATGAGTTTTGATTGATATACAAGATGTCACTTTCCCCATACTTCCTCAAATCAATTATTAATCAATCTTCAAATTTTATTTTTAATGCCGCGTGAATACACTTTAACATGAACGACATAAAAAAGTAATAGTACGACACTGCTTTCTCCGCAATTCAAACATTTTCATACATTTTCCTCTATCTGCAGTACTCAATTCGTCTTTTTAAGGCTTTGCAAAGATTAACCAACGCTTTGCATTTTGATTCAACATAACTTAAGCTGCTCAAATCCAAAGCAATTGATTTGTTAGGTAAATCGTCTCTTTTGATATTGTTAAGTCCATTATTGTCTTTAAACTCTTGAAGATAGTCGATAGTCAATCCAGAGGCAAATCTTGAAGCTTTATCATAATGAAGGAAGTATTAGTTATGATTCTTCACCTAGGCAAGGTTTTGGAATTTCTGTCTCCAATACTTCAATACCTTCACAATATAGTAAGAAGCAACTTTCTTTTGAAACATTGATACGGAGTAACGTCCCCGACCGCCCAACCTCCGATAACCAGAAAATTACCCTACGTTTTCTAACCAGTTGCTTGGTACCGCATTTCCAACAATACCGCAGTTATTTAAATAGAATAGGTCCCGTCATTCAAAATCCGTGAAATAGTCTGCATACCGCTTGTTTGCATTTACCTTTCTGTATTATTTATAAGCAACAATTCACAAAAACACTTTAGTTTTCTGTTTCGCTTTTGCGTAAACTTTAATGGACTATATTCTATTTTATTCGTTTAAATGTTTCTAAAAGTTTTACAATTACATCTCGACTTAGTGTTTATTAAAGCAGCTCACTTTTCTGTGTTGCCTTTATTATTATAAGCACGGGGCTTTACGAAATGTCAATTTTTAATTACTTAAGTCGTTTTACATTTTACGATATACCTTTCTCGTAAGCCAGTTTAACACACTTCGGAGAATTTTACTGTGGAAAGCTGTGCAAGCTTATAACTGTCGGAGTAAAACAACATTTAATTACATACTGTTGAAAGCGAACTTGATTCACAGTCGCTAAGATCACTCAGCACCTTAACGTTTCCAGCTGAGTCACAATTAAGTATCTACCCTCAACCTAAGTTTATATTATCAATTGTAAGATAACTGTATACAAATTGCTTGACGTAAAATTTATACACGATCTTTCGTAAAAATAATAAATGGTTTGCCAAAACAAAGATTTTAATAATTGGTTGAAACTTAAAAATAGTGTGATTACTTCGTAATTCAACTTCCATGATAGCAAATACAGCTTAACGCGTTGATATTATAGCTTGTATACAAATTTCTGGATAAAGTGATTACCGCGAAGATTCTGCAGACTGCGAAAGTCAAACATATTTATAGATTAACACTGGCGGGGATATTTTCCATATTCATTATTGAAACTTATTTATGAAAGGAGAACCATTATCTTACTATGACAGGGCTCAGAAACTATGAGGGTAACTAGAAAATAATCTACCTGCCATCAACGCAGTTTCGCCATTTTCCCTCGAGTGAACTTATATGCTCGTGTAAAAAAGATTCTTCTTTATGTGCAAAAGAGTTGTCCACTGCTACTTTTAAGCTGTCACTCGAATCAAAATGGCGTCCTCTTAGGCTTTTTCTAATAAGCTGAATAAATAATAGTCAGATGGATCGAAGACTGGGTTACACAGTGGATAGTCCAGCTCTAAGAAATTATATTCCTAAGCAAAATTCATCGGATTTTGGCCGACTTATGGAGATTTGCGTTGTCATTGAGCAGGAACATCCTTTGATTGACTAGATATGGTCGCTTCTGATATATTTGATTAGGAGAATAGCTTTATTGTTCCAAAAAACCGTAACCTTCAGCTTTCCAGGAGATGGTTGGAGCCGGGCTTTCGTTAGACGTAGAGACCTCTTGTAAATTCACGATTTTCAACTAAAAGGTCAAAATTAGCAACGGCAGTTTCCAAATAATTTTGAAACTTCCAGCCTACGCATTTTCGGTGGGTGAGAGTGAAGGTGGAACCCGTCCGACCAATTCCTTGCTCGTGTTCAAACTGTCACGTAAGATAGTTATAACGCTGGGTCTGTTGATATCTTTATGCGACTATCTTTGAGGATCATTGCTTCAGTTCTTTGAATCATCGCTTTATTTATTGCTGTTTTCGATCATCTAGATTTGCGATCATTTTTGATGAATTCACGTCCCCATCAAACTGATTGGGAGAAACTTTTATGAGGTATCACCATGCACGTCAACCATTCTATCTCGAACTGTTTTCGTTTTATTGCTTTCTTTGGTCAGAAATTTTATGACACTTTAATACGCTTATTTTAGGACACTAATTTTTATTCATTGTTTAACCAATATCTCATACACTAATTACTGAAATTGTTGACACTTTGTATATAAAATCAACGTAGTTTTAATTCTTTTAGTAGCTAAAATATAGTGAAGTTACGTAGCCCTATTTTAACTTCTCGCGCCCCCTTTCTTCATCTTAAATATGCGTTTTATAAGTTTATATGTAGTCTCGTCTGGCGTATCGCTATCGCATCACATCGCTTATAAAACTCTCGTTCCTCTTGCTAATTAACGCCGATACTACGTGTTACCCTCAATATAGCTTAGTAATAATTGTTAATGCTAAATTAATTTCCTTTTAAATATATGTAAACATTTTGTGTATTGAAAATTTTGTCCTACCTAATTATCCCGTTTTCCTTCCTTTCAATTTCACCTTAAAGAATAAAGATCCGTCTCCACCGCCTTAAGGTAAGTTCTTTTAATTAAATTTGTTCTCATATCTTACAGTCCACTTATATATAATTTTCGTATGTATTGATTGCTTGTGTTTAATGAATATAAGAATCATACAATTCCTATTGTAGAGCACCTTATATCGATTACTATTCAAAGTAATTATCAGCGCTAAAAACTGTGTACCTGTAACAGTTCCGCATAAAGCGTAATCAGACAATGTACTAAACCTTTTACATCAACTCAAAATAAGTGTCACTATTTGGAGTGTGTTGAATGTTTTATTCATGGCTAGGTAGATTTTTTTACTAGTTCTTCTCGTAGTATTCGATAAGGTTTACTTATATTTATTCGAAAACTTTACGGAGAAAAGAGTAAGGTTTTGTATTTTATAGTTTCATAGCAAGCAGTTGATTACAATCTGGTAGGCTCATTACTTCACTACATTCTAAATTAAAATCTTTATCTAACTTATTATTTTATAGATTACCTTTAAACAACTTTCATCCATCAATTGTTACAATTTGACCATCAAACTGAATTTATAGCGGACGCGATAAGCTATATTCAAGGGGAAATTCCACAGCAATTTCTTACTGACGCACACATTTTGTTACAATACATTATGTAAACTGAGTGACTTTTAAAACAAAAAAATACTTCTATAACCTTACTTGACAAACAAGATTAGAAATATGTCCAGAATGGCCTAAAATTTCTAAAATTTGACCCAGTATTTTAATTAATGTAAAATATCCTTGAATAATTTTAATCAACAAACTAGTTTAAAATGTAAAGGCATGATTACAAAGTGTAATTTGATAAACTTATTGTATCGCTTGAAATTTGGGCATTTGCAATTAATTGGTATCAGTATAAAATTCGAATTATAATTTGAGAAAGCTGTAAGATGTAACAAAAACAAAATTAATTTTTACCCCTAAACTGCAGTTACTGTAGCTGTAAATGTAATTTAAATTATGAAATGATTTAGAGATGTTGTATAAATCTGACCCCCTCAAATGAAATTCCATCAAAAGGTAATAATTTTGTTTATATCCGAGTATTCAGTAGTATAAAGGATATGAAGCTGAAGTTATTACATAAGCCAAAAACGTAATAAGGGTGACTCATATATTTCTATAGTAGACAAAGCAATAGGAGTAGAAAACCAAATTTTATATTCACATCTTACTTACCCAAAAATGATGAAATAACCTGCCTCTAAAATACAGGATAATCTTATCAACTTCATAAAAAATGCAGTAATAAAATTTTTAATAATATTGAAAGTCTCAGTTACTACAAAATAAAAGATAAGTATTTCGTTTTATGTCAATAATACTTAAATGCTCATAAAAAAGTTCTTTTGTTAGAAGATTTAGTTGACTCTATAAAAGCTTTTTCGATGTGCCGCAACATTAAAAATTAAATTAGATCCGTAGGATTGGTTTAAAAATGAATTACGTAGCCATATTACCGTTTAATTTTTAGGATAATATTCAATCTGAATCTAAATTAATCACAGATCATCGGTTTCAAATCAATCGATACTACTCTAGTATTAAAATTGTTAAATGGCTTTAGTAAGCTTATGGTGCTATAAAAAATTTTATGTACTGAGTTAGTATGACTTCAGGAAACACGACTTCTCTAAAATTGAAACATGTTCTTTGATACTCTGGAAAAGTACGATATAGGGAAAATATGATTGATGCTGATATATCACGTCGCAAATTTCATGTATTACTATGAAATTTATTCAAGCGTATTCCCTTATACTGATATATTAAAACTGCAGGAACGATTTACCATAAAATTACGTAAATCATTTAACGTTGTTTTATAACGTCCGACCAACTCTTCCTTCTCAAACATTGTAAGCAAATTTAACCTAGAAATGAAAATGATAGCAGCTGCACCCTCCACTTCCCAATCAATCACATCAGTGCGGTTTATTTATTTCGTTACGAGGCTGAAAATCAATTCGTCTTAATTTTATCTTAAATTCTTATTCAGATTAATAAAAATTTGCAATTTAACTCAACACCTTTTCAATATTTTATGATGACTGATTTTTGCCTTTATTAGATTTTTCATACGCAAATGAAATAAAGGAAGATTTTTCCAATACTTGAAATCGAAATTTCTGGTCTTCGACTTTCTACTGAATTTGAATTAGGTTGTAATGAATAGTACAATATACCTCAGAAGTTCCGGGAAACTTTAGTTAATCAAATGAATTGAAATTACAAAATATAGGGAATACCCTATTATAGTGCTTCTAATTTTTTGCTCTGATAATAAAAAACGCTTTGCGTAAAACTTTAAGCGTCGATTTCAAATTTCTTAGCAATCAAATTTAAGAAAAGCGAATGGTTGTAGCAGTTGAAAAATTACTTCCGCTGTATTGACTGGATTTGTTTTCTGAATTATATAACGTTCCTTGTAGCAGAAAAAATAAACGAATTTGTTGGATAGACATTTAAATATTGCTTTCCGTCAAAGATGGGTCTTTTTTAGGTTTTTCATTTTTTAAATTTAATTTCTTTTTTATTTATTTAGTGCTATTTAATGACAAACATCTTTACTAATTTCATGTATGGCGTGTAATATTGTAACGGTTTCTTTTTAATTATGAACTATTTAGGACTTATTTGCTATTTCAATAATTAATTAACAGTATTTATCAAAATATTATTAAAGGGAAT
>JAHWXV010068063.1:0-14044 GCA_024586415.1 Phrixothrix hirtus | reverse complement strand
TGCTTATTAATTATAATTATTTACGTATTAATTATTATAAACTTATTTGATAAATAGCTTAAATTGACATGTTTTATTTACATTAATTTGTATGAACATAGTTTTTATTGATTATAAAATACGCAAAATTTTAATGAAATTCATTTATAGTTTAGATTTATAACTATTTTCACAAAATTTCAATTTCGATTATACACAAGACAAGGGAGTGCAAATAATGACGATATTTATCAAAAAAATTTAAAGTCGTGTTAAAGCGGCTTTGTAAAAGTGAAAGTTATTTAAAAAAAATGTGTCCGTATTCAATAATATAATTGCATGTATATTAAAAATGATATCTATTAAGTAAAAACCTTGTTTTTATTTTAAAGATTTTCTAAACTTGTACAATTAACATATACTAGAAGTTTTAAGGAAAAAAATAAAACTTCTTAGTATAAAAAGTAGTTAGTGAGTATTCTTAATAACATCTGGGAAAATTTATTAATGAAATCGTTCGTTCGACTTCGGCACTAGTTAAAAGATGTAAAGTGAACCAGCCATTTCTTCTTCAATACAGTAAACCAAATTAAAAAATGCAAGGGTAAGCTGAAAACTTTAATTGCAAATATATCAAAAACTGTGCAATTTAAACACATAGTTTATAATCGGTTTCTGTCGGGCATATTAAAATGTTTCTGCTGTTAAAGTAATGTTCCTTATATTGCGCATACTCTGTATAGGACAGCGAAATCACAGACTGCCAGGAGTTCGCTTCTATCAACCTTATATTAATTTTAGCCCCGGGGATACTATATTTCGCAAAACAGGCATCCTTGAAATACTGATGAAAAGAGATCCAAAATGTGTTAGTGCCATTATAAGGCGAATAAAATACAGCAAATAAATAAAAAGCTCCTAAAGCATTATACAGCGCTTTGTTAGAATGAAGCACTAAAATATGCAATTGAAACTGTTTTCGAGCCCTCAAAGAACATACTACTGATAATATGAGACAATTGAAAACAGGTGGTTAAAGAAAATTAAATGAATATTACATATAGAATTCAGTTTTCTTTCATAACTACGTAGATAATAACCGCTTCACGAATTTTCACACCTATTTCGTAGCTATATAATACTTGTAAAATATACTCGTAAATTTTATATTTCATATTTTAAAAATGGACGAACGTTGGTCTGGCATCCCCACCACGAAAGATAGAACCGAGTCTATGGTTTAATTGAGTGCAAATTAGTTGCGAATTATCAGTAGAATATTAAAAAATCCAAGTGCGTATAACTTTATAGTATACGATATAAGGTATGTATATCAAAAATTACACTCGGATGTTCCCAGAGTTTTGAATATTTTAAAAGGTACTTACATTACTTTCTTAATGCTATATATTAAATGGGGTTTTCTTTTATGGAAACACTTTAATTAGAAACTAAATGGTGGTAATTAAAAGCTAACGCTGTAAGTAGGTCGTATTGATAGCTCACTCTTATAAAAGTAATATTTCCATTAAAAAAAAACTTTATACCTATTAATTATAATTCGCTGCGAAGCAATTTTATATAAAACAGCTCTAATTATTACAAATTGAAGTTATGTATAATAGAATGTTTTCATTACTTCCAGTAGTTTGAGTAAAAATGTAGAAACACTGCTGATGGGATATTTGAGTATTAATTATTATAAGTTCTTTTTATAGTATTTTTTAGAATAATGTAACAATTTATATATTAAAAATTGATAACTTCCATGCTATCCCGATCTGGTACTATGGCACGATTGATTTTATAGGAATAAATTATTTCTATTAAGTTAGGTAATTACTTTGGATATATTTTTAGTTTGTAATCAAACGAATAATTACAGTTATGTCATGCAATCGTTTTAAGTCCCAATTAATCCAGACTGTCCCCGTGAGTCAAGTAGGACAGTATTTTAGATACAACCAGATAAAAATTGCAAATTATAAATTTTGATAAAGTTCAATAAGTGCTTTGTTTTTTTAAATATCATTTACGACTCAACCAAAAGCGTAATTTTCGAATATTACTTTCGCTTTGCCATGAAAACAAATGTCGAATATACTATAGTCGATTTTCAGGAAAAGCATCCAAGTTTGTCATTTCAATATGTTTCTACGATGCGAAAGCTTTATTTGACGTAATTACAAATCTCTGACATGACGTCACTTTAGTATAATAGGAACTGAATAATAAGTGTTGCAGGCCGATTATTCTAACAAGAACAAATGACGTATGTATTCTAAACGAGAGTATGCTTTCATGTATAAAATGTACAACGCATTATTTGCCAATGCGTATATATATAATCCATCGTTCTTCCTAGAATAGTCAACCTGTAATTAAAAGCATTATTCAAAGAACTAGAAGTGCCCGTATGAAAATAAATAAAAACTACTGATCTAAGTGTAACAAACAAGTAATCCAGAAAAATGGCTAAGAAAAATGCTGAATGCGCGAATAATGAATGTATTCCGTTAAGAAAGTGTATAAATATTGTTAAATACATAAACAAAGTGTATAAATATTGTTAAAAACATAAACAAATGATTAACTCATTTAAACATTAATGAAGACAAATAAATAAAGAAATTGAACATTACCAAATGTATTTATATAAATTACAAGTATATAATAAGATAATTAAGAGCATCAACTATCAGCGTAAAAGCAGGCTAGAACGGCTCTAGATGCTATATAAATTGTTCTTTCTGTTATGGTGTATGGATAATAAACGCCCGCCTTGAATCCCTTTGTGCCTGTCTACAGGTCCCGATCTGCTACGAATGCGTCATCATAAACGCACCTATAATATCACCAGGCTAGTTCGCATCACAAATTAATAAACTAGTCAGACATTAACCTGAGGTGAACATCTTATATATTGGGAAACACATTGCTTATGTTACGTGACATTATTTCAAAGAGTCCGGCGACGTCAAATTATTGCTAAGTTGTGCCAGCATCCTAAGAGGTATGTCAAATTATCTAGCCTTTCTGTATACACTGCAGTTTATTGGGCTTCTAGAATAAATAGCCTCGGTTTCGGCACAAGCCATTTAAAACTTCTGGTGTGGGACTAGGTGTTGAAACCGGGAGATTGGGCTTGACCGCGCCCATACATGGATTTGGCACGGAGTAGATGTCCGAACTAGATTCCGAGTGTAGGTCCAAGTAATGACTTCTCGTGTCGAAGTTGCTTGGAGAACCCGTAAAGATAGAAATATAGTTCAATAGTGCAAACCATCAGATACCATCAAGGTTTCATTTTTCTGAATAAGTAACAACTGTTCCTGCAAACAAAATAAGATGTTAATATACAAAAATTCACTTTTATATATTAAAATACAGCCCTCGCAATTTAATGATAAATACCCCAAACTAATTTACTTTTATCTGGTGTAAATATTATCCCAAATAAATGTTTTATAATGTAAAGATACACTTTGTTGACATCACCATGCGCAAGCCGCCAGGTAAAGTGAGTGCAGTAAACGCGATGTAAATGTATTGTCTATTGCGCAGAATGACGAAGTGGATCTTTATATTTTAAATATCTTTGAAAGTAATGTTGGCAATATAAGGAACGTGCATTCTTCCTTATGTTACCTAAGTCAGCAATACTCTTAAATCATATAATTTAAAAATTGTCTCGTCCACTCTGTAATCGACAAAATCTTATATTAAAATTTGGAACACCTCACGTGTACAAGTCAGGTGTTATATACAAAATCGATTGCTCTCTTTATAACTGTTCATGCATCGCAAAAACGCACATCTCATTACCAGAATGACACGAAAAAGAAGAAATTAATTTTTTATTTTGCAAAGACGGCTAGTCAATAAAACAAATAAATTACAAACTGTAAAGGGGGAAAAAACATTATTGTTCATTACTAGACTTTACACGCAGCTTCTACCGAAAACCATTACAATCCTCTCTTCACGGCTAATCTTATAAATCGCAAAATGCGGAGGTGCAAAGTAAAGTGTAATTATAAATCAACATCCGGAAGACCACATAAACGTCACCGGTCTATAACCATCCGAGCCAAGTCGCTGCTGCCTACTTTTTGATACTGCAACTAGCTCTGGAGGTATCTCGTAAAACTAGCAAAAATTAAGCACAGTCGTTTAGGCAACCCCCAACCGTCTCGACAAACATTACAAGGTTAGTTGTTGTTTCGATGTATATGGGTTTATTTATACGTCGCTTTAAGGTTAGGTTCGAATAACATGAATGTCACTTGCGTAATCGTCATTTCTTTGGCGTGTTTAAAGTACCCGCCAAAATTATGCAACGGTCATAACTAATCGTAATTAGAAATTTAAACGATCGCCTGATATTTTCAAAAGTATTGTGTGAAAAATTTAGCTATACTAGTAATTTCATAAATCCTTATTTGTAAATCTGTAAGGAATTCATCTAAAAGTTAACTTGTGAAATTAGGCAAACAAATTTTATAAAACCATTTTACGGTTCTAATTATCGTGCGCATTGCGCCTCCACTTCAAATTTATACAGGGTATCCTGTAAAAAAATTTTACAAATTTTCGCATAGAAATTGATTATAAATCCAGATCTATCTGCCTGTCGTGATATATATACAATCATGTGTTGTATTTATATCACAGAAACTTTGTTTATTTATTTAGTATCATATTACTGTACTCTAATCGGTCTGTTTTAGTAGGACAGAATGAAATCATGTATAAAAATGTCTTTGTAGTAAAAATTTGAAGATATTAGTTTTAAAATTACGTATTGCAGTTTGTCTTATTGGGCTATAAATTTATTGAATAATTAATTATTAGATTGTTGTTTTTATTTTTGCTTTTGGCTTAATAATAATGTTGAGTGAATTTAGTTAATTTAGGAAGAAAGCTACAGAAATTGAAAGCTTATATAAATATTCAAAATGCGAATAGATATTTCAAATTTTTAAATTTTATTTGTAAATGATATTAAACTTACGAACGTTTCAAGTTTTTCTTCAGCGTATTTAAAATAAGACAATTGAAAATTTATGGATTAAGTTGAACTATCAAAACAAGAATAAAAAAGATTTGATCCAGTAATTATGAAATAAGTAACTGTTCAATAACTGGATAAACATTTTTCATTCTTTTTTGATATTTCAACTTAATCCATAAATTTTCAATTGTTTTATTTTAAATACGCGTACGAAGGGTTTATAACCTGAAACTTTCGTAAGTTTAATAAGATCATAAAACAAATAACAATTAAAAATTTTGAAGACATATTCGCATTTTGAATATTTATAAAACCTTACATCTCTGTGGTTTTCATCCTAAATTACTTATCATAATTTATTATAAAAGAAGAATTTGTAGTGAAATTTTACCTTAAGTAAATATTGCTTTATGTCAGGGTTTCTTAAACTGTGTTCCGCGAACCCTGGGGTTCCGTGGAGATCACCCAAGGGTTTCGTTACTATTTGTATGAAGGCATCTTCAATATTTAATATCATCTGCTGTCTTTGCGTCTGTATCCTTTAAAATTAGGGTCAACAGTTCCCGAATCTCACAGTCTTTATACCGCACTTAAAATTGTTTTCCGTGAAGGTTATCAGTGATTTGCGGAGCGCTTTCGATATAAACGCCGAGTATTTGCGGATGTTCGAACTTATTTCTCTGTACATTAAAATCATAGTTACCAATGTGTGCCTTGTATAAGAGACGCGTATTAACGTAGCATCTTGTAGTGATGTGTACCTATTCCCGCTATGTATAGTCGGCCAGTCATTTCCTCATCCAACATAGTAGACAAAGCCACTAACGGGACTGGACTGAAAATTTTAATTGCAAATATTTCGAAAATTTTGAAGTTTATACACATAGTTTGTAAGCGTTTTTTGTCGCGCATACCAAGATATATCTGCTGTTAACAGTAATGTTCGTTATATTCTAGACACCTAGACACATTCCATGTGAAATCACCCTCTGTCTCAAATTTTCATTAAACTTTGTACATTTGCTTATACTTATAACCTAAGAACACCTGCAATGTTTTTTTGATGTGATAATTTGACCCTGCGGGAATTTCTGCGCAAAGTGGGATGTGTTTACAGAGAAACTCATAACTCAGGTCTTTATGAGACTTTTGATTTGGAATTTTTTTCAGAAGTTAACAGAGGCATATAGTTAGCAGAAACACACTTATTTAAGCAGTGAAATTATAATAAAAATTACATAAAATATTAGTATGTCATTTTCCCAATTTCCGGAAAAATTACAAAGGTGTAGAAAAACGCTAATATCGCATTTCTCAAATAGCTGAGAACGTAATTTTGGTATTAAATAATACCCAAGATTGTAGGCTTTTTATTAAAATAAAAATATTAATGGCTTTTTTATGAATTGACACTTGAATAAATTGGAAATCATAAAAACTTTTTGCCGGAATGAAAAAAAGGTCATTCCATGTTTGTTCATCCTTGCCTAACAACTACTGCCTCAGATTGTCATAAACTTTTTTTATTTGTTACTTTTGCCAAGGTAATAAGCAGTATACAATTTCTTTCCCATCGTTAATATAATTTATAAGATAGAAATGGCAAAGTTTTCAAAAATCCTACATAAACGCCGTGCCCTAGGCTTCCAATTTGGATTGCATTCTTTCAAAAAAAAAATTATAATGACTTATTTTTAAACATCACTATCATATTTTTCTGAATATCAGAAAACAAATAGATTCTGTTAATTTCATGTCGTTCTTCTTAAAGTGCTTGATTTAGGTACACCAACAATACATACCTATTTTTCCAAAGGCACAAAACAAGAATCTTCTTTCTAAGGCCAAAAGAATGACACTGCTGGTACAGGTGGGAGGGGGAAATGAAGTTCAGCATCTTTCTCTTTTTCACATGGATTGTTGATGAAGCCAACGTATTACGTATTATCATATACAGTTGCTACAAAAGAGTTTTGTTGAGGACAGCTGCATGTCCATTGAATGGGAAAATGAACGAAAACTTCGCGAAAATCTGAAACATGGGATGTCAGGTCTGGATGAGTTACATGGAATTACCCTTTTTCATTGTAGCAAACAGTTTTTATAATATCCAATTTATTTGTGTCAATTCATAAAAGCAACCATTAATATTTTTATTTTATTAAAAAGCCCACAATCTTAGGAATTATTTAATACCAAAACCACATTCCCAGCTAGTTGGAAAAATGAGATATGACCGTTTCTCTACGCCCTTGTATTTTTATTTGGAAATTGTAAAAATGACACATTAATATTTTTTGTGATTTTTTTGTAACTTCCCTGCTTAAATAAATATGTTTCAGTTAACTATATGCCTCTATTAATTTCTGAAAAAAATTCTAAATCAAAAACTTCATAAAGACCTGAGTGATGAGTATTTCTGTAAATACATACCACTTTACGTGGACAATCCTATAGGGCCAAATTATCACAACATCACCACATTGAAAATTCAGTACAAAAAAAGTTACAGTCCGATACCAACAAAAATTGCAGGTGTTCCTAAGTTGCAAGTATAAGCAAATGTACAATGTTTAGTAACAATCTGAGACGGATCGTGATAAATCAGAACTATTGAGTGATGTCATGGAATAATCCTGGATCAACGCAACCACCCCCCACTTCACCGTAATCAAGTGATTTAAGTTTGCTAGTGGTACTACACTAATGATGGTTGAGTGTACGTATGTATTATTTATTTCGATTCACTGCTTTATTTACAATTTTCTACTAAAATTATCTTTTCACGCATACATTAATTTCATAGCAATTTACCGTTCAATATCTACACTTAAGGCTCCTCTACACTAGATTAGGCAACCCAAAATGCAATAATCAAATATTATTAATTTTTAACAGTTGCAATTAAAATTTTTAAGAAATAATTCTGGAGTGGCCTGTAGAACAGTGTCAATTTATTAACAATAATTTTATCCACATATTTTAATTAATTACGCAAGCGTAATATTTAAAAAACGGTATTTAAGATTTTTTCAATATTACGCTTGCACAATTAATTAAATAATGTGGATAAAACTATCGTTCATAAATTCATACTATTCCACAGGTTACTCCAGAATTATTTTAAAAAAATTTTAATTGCAACTTAAAAATTAATAATATTTGATTATTGCATTTTGGGTTGCCTACTCTTGTGTAGAGGAGCCTTAAATATCAACTTCAGAACTAACTAAACCTTTAGAATCTTCTTAAAAGTCTAACATTCCGTCATTTAAACTAGGTAATTTAATCCAGGCGCATGACTCATCATGGAAATTTCCACTGGAGGACTTATTACAATAATGCCATTGCTAATTTTGTTATAGTATGTTACAGTATTGAAAACTCAGTGTTACATAAAATCTCTCAAAGCTAAATTTAAATATCTGAATCGATACAAATTTAAAATGGCACCTAAACTACTTCGCAATGCTTTATTTAAACGTATATTTCAATAATCTGAGACAA
Source organism: Phrixothrix hirtus (assembly GCA_024586415.1). NCBI lineage: Eukaryota > Metazoa > Arthropoda > Insecta > Coleoptera > Phengodidae > Phrixothrix > Phrixothrix hirtus. Next base: position 5,544 of record JAHWXV010068063.1, on the reverse strand, counting down.
TTTCCTGAGACAGGAAATTTTTCTTTTTGTTACAAAGGTTTTTGTATTAAAATAATTACAACGAAAACGTAACTGCAAATGAATACAGAAGGTGGTTCTCACAAAACCCTCATTAAAACTTTACGTTTTTAATTACTTTACCAAACTTGCGAATAGCTAACTTTTTAAAAGTTAGTCCTACATAAAGAACGGAAAAATGTTTATCTTAACCTTTTTATTTTACTTGTTTTAAAAGTATAATTTCCTCCATGTACGGGTGCCCCAAGAGGAAAGATTCCTTAACTAATTTTAAATTAAAAAATGTATTCAAGTAAAAGGCGTTTAAGAATTACAAAAACTTTATTTAATTACAAATATAGTTTAATGTGTTGAGAACTGCTAAAAGTAGAATTATTATCACTATTCTAAATATGTTTTTGAACCGTATAATATATAAAATTTAGAGATAGTCGGTCGCTAAATTGTTGGAAAAATATTTTTTATCTATACCCTCAATGCCAATAAAACTCTTCAAATAACTAATAGTATGGCGTTTTGTGATCGAAATTTTGAATCCTCGATTAATTTTCTATCAAAATAACCGAACTTTCAGTTTTATATCGTATACTTAGGTCATGTCTATGGACGCTGTTTAGAATGTATTATTTATGTGTACATAAATTGGTATGCTGATGTAGACGAAATTTCAGCACATGTATGTATGAAGTAGTTTAGAAAATAAATTTCAAATTCAGACTCGAAATTTACAAAAATGTTACATGCTAATATTGGAAAATGGTAAAAGCGTCCCAAAAACATAACGCAACTGCAACGTCAAAAATCCATCAAAAGCCCTAGAGATTTCCGATTTACTAGAATGGCAACACTGTTCCCTACACTATATGTATGCCATGAACGCTTTCGTTGTGACATTTTGCCCCAATTATTATTAATTATAAATCGAAACCCAAATTTCTATCGATACACGTAATTAATTAAAAAGTAATAATTGGCAAAACGTTGTTCATCAGGTCACAATACCTTTATGAGGTAATGTGGTTTTACAGTAGGTTGCTAATTAATATAATAGCCTGATTTTTACTAAGTTTAGGTGCACTGAATATAAAGTGCTAGACGGTATTTATTTACACCCTTAAAATTTGACCTACTGTTGACGAACCCCAAATAATTTTTACAATGTACTTTAAAGGTCCAATGTTTTTTTAAAGTAATTCTTGTAACTTACTTTATTTTTGGAAGTGATTTAATCTTTTAGATGGATACCTGTATTTTGAGTAGGTTTACAAGAATTCACAATAAATATTTTGTAGTACACACAAAATGAATTTTATTATCAATAGAAATGCAATTGTAAATTATTAGTTAACATGAAAATTAAGTACTAAAATTTATATTCTAAGCCCTAAGAGATAATTAAATCATTAGGTTTATTTCAAGTTATACTAATACAATATTCAATATTTTTGAAAAGAAACCAATTCTCAGATAGATGAACGTTAGTCTAATTTATGGCAGGTCTTATTCTGAACCCTAATAGAAGATTAGTCAATCCAAGTTGGGATAACGTTCATATACCTTCTTTAAATAAACTTGTTTTCAAATACGTTAGATAACCCAGTGAACACTTACTTAAATTGTTTATCAATTTCAACTTAGTTCACTGTGTTGATCTATTTTTAGAACATTAAAAAGGATCTAACCTGGTTTAAAGAATCTTCTGTGTTGTTACCACTGCTGGGAGATATCATTGAAACCTTAACTTTGAAGTCGGTTCCTTCGTGCACATTTGATGTTTGAATTGTATCTAGACTAGTTATAATTCAAATGTAGAATCGAATTTTAATTAGATCTTCGGTGGACTGGCCATCTTCGAAAGGATTCTAATATAGGTCCTTTGGTGAATGTTTCGTAACATGCGTGGCTTAGAGATACGCAGCACATGCACTCACGCGACTCTTGGTACAAGACATCGAAAATTGCTCTATGTCGGCATTTACTTGCTTGCCAATAGCCTTTAAACATTTTTTAAATGTGAACCAATCGGAATTTGCCTACGTTCGTCTTAGTTAACTTTCACATAGCGGGGTGTTTGACCCTTTCCTTGCGGCTAATTGCAGTTTTTTCGAAAACTGCCCTCATAAACCTTTTTAAATGGTTACGGTTTCTGTTTAATGTGCTTCCGGCCATGTGGGTGGCTATACTCGGATTTACAATAGGTTTGCCCTTAACTTTCAAGCTGCGCGTTTATAGAAGTTTGGAAAGGTTCTTATAATAAATTTTTATATTACGTGAACCCTTCGGTTTATATAAAATTATTTATTTAAAATTGAATTATAATTTCGAAGCTATTTAATTACTTTGGAAAGGTTTTCTGTAATTATTTTAAATTATATAAACCTTTCCATGTTCATAAAATTAATTGCTTATAATTAGAGTATGATTTTGTGAACACCGTTATATATCAAAAATAAAATGAATTAATGAAATTAACAAAATTAATAATACATATTAAAATATAAAAATATTATAATAATTGAAACAAATGTTGAAATAGTAATAAAAAATCAAAGGAAATTCAAATCGTAAGATAAGAAAGAATTCAACAAAATATTTAAGTTAATACATATAAGTCCCTTTAGTGATTAAGAATTAAAATAAAATATATATATTAAATAGAATTAAATGTATTATTTATATATTTCAAATAATTTAGGTGTAAAGAAATCTGTAAAACAGCAAAATGAAACATAACATTCATACACAGAGGGCGATACACAGCCAGTTTTTAAATAAATACAAAGTTAATAATATCCTTACCAGTCAAAATTCTGACTAATTAGATATGAAAATAGTATAAAAGTCACAACTGAATGCAAAACAAACAACATTTCCAGTTCTCAAATTTACCTTTACCTGAATTTCCATTTTATAAACGTTTTGTCGCGTTATTATTTCGAGACCCTTTTGAATTCCGTATTCTTGGATGGTTCTCGCTATAATCCGATGGAGCCCAGTATAGCATTCAGAACGTTTTTCAAGGTCTGTAACATGAGTTAGCCCTCCTTATGAATCGACTGCAAATATTGCTATTGTGATGTGTTTCGATAACTTAATTATAACCAGAGTACCCCATAAAGACTAGTTATAAAATAATCGTATGTTTTTCGTTGTTTGCACGTTATCAAGTCCCAGGAAGCAATGTGCGAAGATTCTTAGATGTTTTTTTAATTACTATCTTCATTCTGAATCCTACGATATAAAATTATTTAACCATATCCAAGAAAGAAATATCGTAACTAAAACAAACTTTATTATGTAGAATCGTTATTTGTACATATAAACAAGAATTAAAATTATAATTAACTAACGGCATTCGTCTCGAAATTTGGCGGAAATTTTGACTTGCCTGGTGAAAACAGTTTAACCTTTATGGATTACTGAAAGTAGGAAACGGTGAAGTTCAAATAGATTATTTGCTATTCAGATACACAAGTTAGTCGTCACCTTATTTGATTATGTACGGAAGTTGATTGCCCTACTACGCGAAATCTTAATTGGGATATGCATAACATTGGTGTTAATATTCGAATAATTCACGACAAACACATTAGAGCGGCAGTTTGACATTAGCAAATAGCTATCATTTATTAATTAACTTGAAACTTGGGAAAGTTCTCTTTAGTAGAAATGTAAATTGGTTGATTTCACGCATTAGTCACCTTGGGCCAAGTGTCTTACGGTGCGTCCACGACACTTTCTTACGACAGAAAAGGCAATAACAACTTTTTTCAAAAATCTCAACTTTATATAGGAAAACTCGGGTTACTCTGTTTTTAATAAATTCAATAAAAATACAACGGCAAATATTACAACGGTCGCATCGCACGAGCGTTACCTATGGAATATTACAACAAATTTATCGGCTCATGAAAGCCTTTTAAAAATTACTTATTCTTAAATAATAATTTAAAATAATATGAGCGTCTTAAGCAATTATAATTTAAAAAAATCTAGAATAAATTAAACAAACCTTAAAAAATAAAAAATTATTTCCTCCAACCCACATTTGTTCTAAATTAAAATACATTGTTATGACAAAGTGGCGGCTTGTTACTGATAACTTTTTATGCCCAAAACTTTGCACAAAATGTGGCATGCCCGTTCAAAGTTCAATCTAGAGTTGCTTAGTACAATGTTGTCGATTTTTCCTAGCATTTCTTACAAAGATGGTGTTTTTGGCGTTATAAGTATACACGTTCATGAAAACACGCTACAGTTATGGATGACAAAACGCACGTGTATCCGTAAACTTTGGTTTCGTACGGCCACCACGTCAAGCATGACGGAGCAGACTCAACTAAATGTAAGGAGAATCCAGCTCAAATTTAATGTCGGTGTGAAAGTAACTATAACCGCACAATTTTTTTAATTTTCTACATTTTTTTACAAAAAACTACTAATTAACTTTGGTACGCTATCAAATGCACATTACTTGTGTTTTATCAATATGAAATTTGAATGTCAAACTAATAAAGAATGATATTGCATATAAAAATTGTGAATAATTTAGCCGGAAACTATTGATTCCATCCTCGTATTACTGAAATTTGTAAAAACGTTATGGCCGAAGCCCCCGTATAACATAATTTCATAGTTTCAGTTATATTTCAAGAAACTATTGTGGAGTATGGCATGCGATGGGAATTTGGAATCGCAGCGGTGATCATTGAATAAATTGATACTCTTTATTCTTGTAAACTTGTTCGATCACATTAAATCGGAAGAAGATAAACGTAAACGTGAGTTTATTTGGCCGAGTGTAAATATCGCCTAAAGAAATAAAACGTTTTAAGATAGCAGTTAATATTTTTATTGAAACTATTAAACATTTTTTTAAAACATCGAATCTTTTGTTCTGCTATGAATATATTCATATATGCTCTTTATTTTTAAAAAATGTTAATGATTGTTTTCTAATTGAATTGTAACTCTGTATTATTTCTAGCAAAAGTACTTGGATTTTTATTGGGTTTTGAAACAGCACTGTTTTTTCTATTAATCCTTAATGTTGTTAAACCCGTGTGTCACAGAAGGGTTGCCTGGGCTGTTATGTCCTTTAAATAATCAATGCTTTCCAAACCTTTCTTTCGCCTCCGACCCACCATTTCGATTTTTACGGTAAGAAACGTTGAAAAATCGTATAAAATATAAATAGGCATTTTTATTTACCTCCCATTTAATCCCTTAAGTTCACTTATTTCATACTGTTCATTGCGATGTTACGGTTTGGATCATATTTATTTATTTAACCATTAATACCTACAGGTTACAACCTAAATGGTACTATATAATTAAAACAAAAGTAGCGAGTTAGTAGAAAAAAAAACTATTACCGCTAAAATTAATATTTAAGTCAAGGAATAAATTTTTCTAAATATTTTTAAATACCTAAAATATACATAAATCTTTATAATTCTATTCCGCTAAGGACTAATTATATATATATATATATATATATATATATATATATATATATATATATAT